>LPNX010783360.1:0-82559 GCA_001517045.1 Pseudotsuga menziesii | reverse complement strand
CATTAAATTAAATAACATCATAACTATAATAAAATCAACTTAATAAATACATAAATAATTTTTTTAAATAAGTGCTTTGTTGATATAACAATAAGAAAGCATAGATTATTGCTTTGTTGTAACAATAACCAAACACAGTTTTGAGGCCATATAATCTCACGTTCATGTAGTTGGTCCTAAAATTTCAAAGTCGAGAAAAGCTCTCAAAACTATAATTATATTTTTAATGTATTAACATTATTTATTTTATTTTTTATAAAATATAATTATTATAAAATAAATTAATAAAATATATTAATATCTTAAATAAATTAAAAAATATTTTAGTATCTTAAAGATTTCAAAAATAAAAAATAAATTTACATTGTAACCATTAAATTTTAATAATATAATTAATATTAAACCATTTTAATTAATAACAAAACCATAACTTTTATTATAAAGCAAAAATATTATAAAATAGTTAAAATGATCAAATTAAAATTATCATAAATAAAATAAAACTACTTTTATTTATTACATAAAACTAGTTTTATTTATTTTTGTTTTTTCTATTTATAATATATAGAAAAAATAAAAATAAAAAGAACAAACCATCATAAATATATAATCAAAATAAATTTAAACTTAAAATTTAGGTTTGATTTATGATATTAAAATCTAAAAAAAACAATATAAAACATTAAAATAATCATAAATATGTAATCATAAATTATTTATTATAATACAAAACTAGGAAGTAAAGTATTAATAAAATTATGAATTTTGTTAGAAAGTAAATTAAAATATTATCATATACTAGATCAGGGATGAAGCTAGGGAAGACTCCGAAAGGGGGCCATCCCTCTCACTTAGGCAAATAATGCAATTCGTCTCCTGGAACTGCAGAGGACTAGGCAGCACACTAAAGGAAGAAGCAATAAGGGATCTAGTAAGAGCAACAAGGCCTGAAGTCCTCCTAATCCAGGAGACGAAAATGGAGGAGGATGCTCTCCTCCGAGCAAGCAACTCGTTCTGGAAGAAAGACCCGGGTAGGGCTGTGAGCGCAAGAGGAGCCTCGGGAGGTTTAGCTACGTTCTGGGACTCTGCAAAGCTCAATCTAATCGAAGAAGAAGGCACCACTCACTGGTTATTTACCAAGCTGATCCACAAAGACTCCGGTCATTTTGTAAGTCTCTTCAACATGTATGTCCCTGTCTCCCTTGCTGAGAAAAAAGAGTGTTGGGATTCCGTTAATTTATTTCTCAATCAACACAATACTAAAAACTTAGTAGTGGCTGGAGATTTAAATGTAACCCTTGCTCTGGCGGAAAAAAAAGGGGGATCCTTAGTCCAGGATCCGGCAAGAGAGTGGGTGGAAGACTTGATGATGGATTGGGAGCTTGAAGATATCCCTCCTGACAGGGGAAAGTTCACCTGGTCTAATAAAAGAATTGGACCAGGCCACATAGCTGCCCGTCTTGACCGCTTTCTTATTCAATCCTCCTTTCTAACCCTTAATCTTATGGCGACCTCCAAGATTCTCCCGCATTACACCTCTGATCATAAAACCATTTCGCTCTCCCTGTCAAGTGGGGAAAAGCTTGGTCCTATCCCCTTCCGGTTCTGCCCAAATTGGGTCAATCAGGAATGTTTCCTTGATCTTGTGACCTATTCCTGGAAGCAACCTGTGTATGGCTCCCCCTTCTATGTCTGGGAATGAAAGCTCAGAAGACTCAAAGCTGATCTGAAAGCTTGGGCTAAAGGTATAAGCTCTCCCACGGCTGAAAGGATAAGAATTCAGAAGGCTTTAGAAAGACACCAAATGGCCTTAGAAGAAGCTCCAGTCACTCCTGATCTGATTAACCGGGAAGCTGAGCTACAAAGGATGTACCATAAAGCTTGCAGAGAAGAGGAAATTTATTGGAGAGTCAAATCCAGAACGCTTTGGCTTCAAGCTGGAGACAAAAACACCTCATTCTTTCACAAGCAAGCCCAAGCCAGGAAAAACTACAATTCCATTGGTGAAATTCAGATGCATGATCAAGTCATAAAGGACTTCAGTGGCATCAAGGAGGCAGCCCATTCCTTTTTCAAAAATCTATATTCAGCCCCGGACCTGGACCCTGTGGACCCGAATAGTTACCCTCTTTCAGAGATCCCAAGCATGGTCAATGATGATGACAACATGATGCTGAACAGCCCTGTCAGCATACGGGAAATCAAGAAATCCCTCTTCAAAATGGACCCAGACAAAGCTCCAGGGCCAGATGGATTCACAGCCCGGTTCTACATTGCTTGCTGGGATATCATAAAAAAGGACCTATACAGAATGGTCAAGAAGGCTAAAAAATGTACCAAGCTGGGTGGCAGCACTAATTCCTCTTTCTTGGCCCTCATTCCAAAAGAAAAAGGTGCCAAGAACTTCAGCAGATTTAGACCTATCTCCCTCTGTAATACGGGATATAAAGTCATCACTAAAATTATGGCCAATAGACTCAAAAGAATTCTGCCTAAACTGATCCCAGAAAATCAAGGTGGGTTTGTGAGAGGAAGACAGATCCTGGATAACATTATCTTAGTCCAAGAAGCCATTCATACTAGCTACAGGAAAAAAGATAAGGGTATGGTGGTTAAGCTGGATTTGGCCAGTGCCTTTGACAGAGTCAAGCATGATTTTTTGTTTGCAGCCATGAGGAACTTTGGGTTCAGTCAGAAATTTATAGAGTGGGTCAAAGCCTGCATATCATCCCGCTAGATTGCCTCATTGGTCAATGGTCGGCCCACCAATTTCTTCAAGGCTTCAAGAGGCTTAAGGCAAGGCTGCCCTCTCTCCCCTATTCTCTTTGTCATTCAAGCCTCTGTTATTAGCTTCCAGCTGAACATAAGGCTTCAAAACAGATCTCTCTCAGGCATCAGAATCGTCCCAAAGGTCAAGGAGGTAAACCACGCACAGTTCGCTGATGATACTCTTTTACTGGGAGCTGCCAATCTTAATACTGCCAGGAACTTCAAAACCGAACTGGACCTCTACAAAAGCAGCTCTGGAAGTGAAATAAACTACCAAAAAAGTAAGATTTTTGGCTGGAACTGTTCTCCTCTAGATATGCTGGAGATATCTAGGATTCTTGGAATGGAAGGTAACGCAACATGGGACACCTTCAGCTACCTGGGCATTCCAATTTTCAAAGCTACCCCCAAAGTTTCCCATTGGCTACCTCTGCTGGACAAATTAAAAAACAAAATCCATGCCTGGGGAGCAAACTGGCTCAACAAAGTAGGTAAGGTTGTTTTGATGAACTCTGTCCTCACCAGTCTGCCAATTTATCAATGTTCTGTTTTGTTAGCTCCCAAAACGATAACCAACAAAATCAATGAGTTGCTCCGTCGTTTTCTTTGGGAAGGAGGTCGTAATTGTGAGAAGAAGATCCATCTTGTGAGCTAGGATAAGGTAACGAAGCCTAAGATGGAGGGGGGTCTTCAAATTAGAAACGTGGCCATCCAAAATCTTGCCATGGGTGGCAAAATTCTATGGAATATGATTACTGGAAAAAGAACCTGGAGCAAACAAATTCTCAAGAAGAAATACTTCAAAGGTGACAGGGAGACATGCCTGGAAAAACCAACAAAAACGTAGAAAGGCTCCCCGATCTTCACGCTGTGCAAAAGAGCCATCCCTCACTTCATCCCAAAGCTCACGTGGATCCCCGGCAATGGTGCAAAAATTAAAATTTGGGAGGACTCTATACTGGGGGATCAGCCTCTTAATGAGTTAAACGACCTGGAGAACATCAAAACATGGCTTCTGGCAAAAAATCGAACCACTCTGTGGGACATCTCCATCTGGAATAATGATGACCACGAATCCTGGGCAAACTGGAACCTTGGAGACTATCCGGAAGAGCTAAAGGACGAAGCTTCAGCGCTGTTGGTTCTTCTTCAAAGGAAATCACCCCGTTCTGCCAGATCCAAAGACAAACGGGGCTGGGGTTAGGAACTGG
Organism: Pseudotsuga menziesii; assembly: GCA_001517045.1. Lineage (NCBI taxonomy): Eukaryota > Viridiplantae > Streptophyta > Pinopsida > Pinales > Pinaceae > Pseudotsuga > Pseudotsuga menziesii. The sequence continues at coordinate 78,579 of LPNX010783360.1, read as the reverse complement.
GATTTATTCTGCAGCTGCTGGCTACGCTACCATCTTGGAAACGCCTTGGGTACCTCCTAACCCAGCATCGTGGAAAACTCTTTGGAATTTCCCCTCCATTCCCAAAATTTACATCTTTATATGGACTCTTCTCCACAACAGCATTATGACCAGCGATAATCTCAAAAGGAAAGGCTGGGAAGGGCCTTCACGCTGCTCCTTGTGCAATCATGCTGAAGAAACGGTTGAGCATCTCTTTATCAGCTGCGAGTTCACTAAAGAGGTATGGAGGATTATGATAGGTTCTACTGCTGAAAGACTGCCAAACTTAGTAATGGAGTTCATAAGCAACTGGAATTCTCTCTCTCCTTTCAACCTAAGCAAGAAAAACCTCCTCAAGCTCGCGTGGATGTGGACTCCCAAATTCCTGTGCTGGAAAATCTAGTTGGAGAGGAACAACAGAATTTTTAAAGAGGAAAGTAGACTTCCTCCTCAAGTCATTGTTAAAGCCCGGACTATGATGGCAGAAGCGCTAAGTACTAAGCGTTCCATCAAAAACTCAACCAATCTCACTCCTGATGAAGAGTCCTGGCTTAAGGAGCTCAACCTGAACCAGCAAACCATCGAAGCTTTAAATCCCCCTCAGAAGTTAAACTGGGAAATCAGGTTGGATGAACAGGAATTTATCAAGCGGAGGTCAGCCCTTGACGAATGGTGCCTCTTCTTTGACGGGGCCTTGAAAGGGAATCCTGGTCAAGCTGGAGGAGGTGGCATTATCATTGATCCCTCTAGCAAGCTGCATCTGTCCTATGCATGGGGACTTGGACACGCCTCCAACAATCAAGCTGATTTTCTGGCACTGTGGCAAGGTCTAAACCAAGCAAGGAAGCTGAACATCCAGAAGATTACTATATTTGGTGACTCCAGGCTAATTGTTAAGGCATTACATACTAAGAAAGGGCCAACGGATATCAACCTTGGTCAAACGTACAGGAAAGTCCTTCTCCTTCTGACGCACTTCAGCACTCACAAGGCTTACCACGTGCTAAGGAATCTCAACAACCTAGCGGATGTCGAGGCCAATCGGGGCACCTCCTTGAGCAAGAGCCAGCTAATTGTCAATGCGGAAAACTCAAATCATCCGATTCCCTAACACTAAGGCTCCTCTAGCCTGCAACAATTCAGCTAATGCAGAATCCAGGAAGATTTGGCCCAGCCCTGTTTCAGCTATGTATGTTTTGGAGATGAAGCTCAAGATAGTTATTCTGAATAAGCATTGTAAGGGCCCTGGCAGCCTCTTTGCCAGTCTTTAATTAAAATTTTAACCGTTTTTGTTATAAAAAAAAAATTTAAATATTATCATTTTTATTCATAAAAATATTATTATCATTAAATTATAAACAATTGAAATGTATTTTAAGAAATTTAAATATTAATTATCAAATACTAAAAAAAATCTCAATCATATATGTTTATTAAAATTACTTTTTCTTAGAGTGTTTTGTTTACACTCATATTAGACTTGAGTTTCAATGTATTTGTTATAATAGAGACTTTTATAACTTCCTAACAAATTATATAATGAGTTGAAAAAACTTCTTAGCAAGTTTTTTGAGCATAAAAACAAGATTTTAAAGTTAAACAAGTATTTTATATGACTATACTATTTTCTTAACACATAATATCAAAACAATTTAAATACTAAAAATAAAATAATTATTTTAATAATAATAAAAAACAATTTTTTTGATCTATTAAACATTAATACCTAATATTTAAAAGTATATATATTTCATTAAAAATATTTATTAGATATTTGATTAAGTTAACAAAATTTATAATAAAAAAAAAAATTTAAAATCATAAATATATAATATTAAAAATTTATTATAATAAAAAAAAATTATAAATATATAATATTAAAGATATATTATAAAAAAAACCAAAATTTATAATCATAAATATATAATGTAGACGTCGATCCACTCAATGCGAGCTGTTGCATGCTTTGTTTGCCCAAGTTTTGATCTATGTGATTTATTTTACCTCTCATCTTGTTGCGGGTGTGATATGAATTTGTGGGTGATTTTATTGATTGATCTCGCTCTGCGATTGATCTCTATGGGTGACCTCCCTTGGCCAACATCTGAAGGTGATCTGCATGCATTCTGAAGGGTTTACCATAGACGTCGATCCACTGAATGTGAGTTGTTGCATGCGTTGTTCACCTGAGTTTTGATCTCTGCGATTTACTTACCTCTCATCTTGTTGTGGGTGTGACCTGATTTTGTGGGTGATTTAATTGATTGACCTCCCTCTGCGATTGATCTCTATGGGTGACCTTTCTCGGACAACATCTGAAGGCGATCTGCATGCGTTCTGAAGGGTTTACCATAGACGTCGATCCACTGAATGCGAGCTATTGCATGCGTTGCTCGCCTGAGTTTTGATCTCGGCGATTTATTTACCTCTCATCTTGCTGCGGGTGTGATCTGATTTTCTGGGTGATTTTATTCATTGACCTCCCTTTGTGATTGATCTCTGTGGGTGACCTCCTTCGGTCAACATCTGAAGGCGATCTACATGCGTTCTAAAGGGTTTACCATAGATGTCGATCCATCAAATGCAAGATGTTGCATGCATTGTTCACCTGAGTTTTGATCTCTGTGAATTCCTTATTTACCTCTTATCTTGCTGTGGGTGTGATATGATTTTGTGGGTGATTTTATTGATTGACCTCCCTCTACGATTGATCTCTATGAGTGACCTCCCTCAGCCAACATCTGGAGGCGATCTGCATGCGTTCTGAAGGGGCATTATATTGACAGAAATATCACTAAGAAGATTCAAAAGTTTACAGATTTGAAGTAAATCATGAAATAACTCTCATGGTTATGCCAGCCGTTGGATCCACATCCATCTGAACCAAGCTTGGAAGGCGATTTGGAGTAGTTATATCAGGTGTACACATTGCTCTTTTTTCTAATACATATCTACTGCTCATTTATTTCTTTTTGTTCACAAGTATGAATAATTCACCGCATCTACCAAAGATTGTCAAAGGTAGATCTAGCACAGTTACTCTACAGAGCCTTTATGAATATATAGAGTCATTAGAGAAACGTAGAAAAGAAATAGAAGTTAAGCTACAAAGTGAGTTAGAATCCATGTTGGAAAATAAATTTACATCTTTTGAAGACAATATCCAAAAACAAATAGAAAATAAAATAAAACTATTGCAAAATAAAATGGAGACAATGGAGATTAGATTACAGGTAATAGAAAAACAAGGCCAAGATAAGAACCAAACAACCCAGCAAGGAGATGTTGATACTTTATAAAGTCTTAAAATGAAGGACGTGATTAAAGCACTAGAAGAAAAAGTTAATAACAATCACCCTAAATAGTGTGGAAGGTAAATTAGATATCAAACTCATTAAAGAGGAAAAGAAAAAATTGATAGAATTAACATGGGCGTAACAAAATGGCTTTGAACCTTATAATATTTGGTTTCAAAGATAAGGTAGACGATGATACATTAGTCATAGTCCAGATTGAATTACATAATAGATTACAGATTGAAACAACATGTCTCACAGAAGCAACAAGATTGAGAAAATTAACTAAGAATCAAGGAAGGTTGATTCGGATAAAGGTGAAGTCTACTAACATTAAGTATGACATGCTTAGTAAAACCTCAAGTCTAAAATGAACGAGAATATTTATAAATGAAGATCTCATTCCAGAAGATCAAGCATAATTAAGAAAGGAGGTTCAAAAGGTAAAAGAAGTTATGAAGGAAGGAAAATGTGCAATAATCAGAAATAGAAAAGCCGTTATTTGAGATAGAAACCAAAAAGATAGTAATAAATAACAATTCAACATGCTCCATATTCTTTCTTGGAACTGTCGGGGCTTTCCATGGAATAAAGGCACCAAGCTCAGTTGGATCTCGAATGAAGTGGATATTATATTGTTAGTTGAAACTTGGGAGCACGAAGAATCTGAGGTCCTTAACATAGATGGCTTTGTACTATGGTGAATCTGGAACAAGTGATCATATCGTAGAGGCATTGGGGGTATAGCTTGTTACATTAGGAAGAACATCTCCCCCTTGCCAAGATTTATAAAAAAGACCCTTACAACCAGTATATTTGGATAGATATATTGACATTAATGATAAAAAAACCTACATAGCAATCTTAGTATTTTTCCGCTATTAATTCTAACTTCTATAAGAAAAACAATTTAGATAAAAATTGTCCTTACAATGGTTTAGAGAATGATATTTCTAGCCTAAGGAATGAAGGTAATATCCTCTTAATGGGTGACTTTAATGCTCGAACTTTAAGCAACCAAGCTATTCTTCTAAGAATCATTCCAACCCTAATCCTCTTTGGTTAGACGAAGACCTTACTCTAGCTGGAAGGTACAAAAGAAGCTCTAAAGATCTAGGGGAGATTTTGTTTGGGTCTGAGCTAGTCAAGTTCTGTAGTGCTCAAGATCTCATAATTTGCAACGGTCTAAAGAAGTGGCCCAATTCTAGCCGGATGACCTGTATCCATGGGCTTGGTAGAAGCATGGTAGACTATGCTATTTTTTATATCCCTTTATACAACTAAATAATAAATTTTGACATCTTAAACGACCACGATCTTGACTCATATCACAGATCCTATAGAAGATAATTCTCATAGCCAAAAACACTTGATCTTTGATAGAAATAAAAATGATGTTTTTCTAAATGAATTAAATATTAATTTGCTTCCTTTATCAAGTATAGACAACATAGAAGACCTCTATCATAATTTTACCACAACCCTCTCATATTCTATTAACAAGTTCTCAATTGAAGTTTCAAGTAATAAAATAAATAGCAAAACCAACCCTTGGAATGATAAACATTGTAAAGTGCGAGGAGAGAAATTAAGGAAGCTCTTGATGAGTCTCTTAAAATTGACAAGATAAAAATATACAAAGCCCTAACTAAAAGGAAAAAAAAATGCAATATATTCACAAAAGATGAGAAAATATCTTACACTTCTCCAAGGTGGCTCCTAAGAAATTTTGGAGGCAGATTCTAACTCAAAAAACTAAAGATAATAATAGATTTATTGTACACAACTGGAATTCCTATCTTAAAATGCTTTATGAATCCCCAAATGGCATAGATAACTTTGAAACCCTGCTCACAACGAAAGAAGTTTTCTTTTTAGAAGACATAGATTTTGGGGTTAAGCATATGGAAAATGGAAAAGCTAAGGAAATTGAAGGTTACCATGTAGAAATCTTAAAAATTGGAGGTCATGTCCTTAACCCTCACATCCACAAGATTTTCAATCAAGCAGTCAAGCAAGGGTTCCCTAAACCTTGGACTCAAAGCCTCATTATCCCTATTTTTAAAAGTGGGGATACAAATAACCCCTCTAATTACCAGACAATTATGATTAACCCTCTCTTATCCAAGTTGTATGGTATTATTTTGGAAAAGAAGATCAACATATGGCTTGAAAGTGAAGGTAAGCAGGCTAAAGGCCAAGCAGGTTTTAGAAGGAGGCACTCAACAACGAGCCACCTCGTTACGCTTAGGATAATTGTTGAGGAATGTCGTAATTATAAATCCAATCTCTTTTGTTGCTTTGTGGACTTTAGAAAGGCTTTCGATACGATACCTAGAAACAACCTATGTAATATATTAGAAGAGCTAAAGGTTCCTTTCGAGTTGAGAGCCGCCACAATAAGGTTATACAAGAATGTCATTGCCAAGTTTAAGACCAACGAGGGGTGGTCAAAATATATTAAGTGTAATATCGGAGTTAAACAAGGTTGGCACCTCTCCCCGACCCTTTTTGACATTTACATAGATAATCTAGAAGGTTGTTTAGAGGAAGCAAGATGTGCTGGCACGATCTTAGCTGGAATAGTCATCATCCTTCTTATCTATGCTGACGATATTGTTTTTCTGGCAAGGTGTCCATATGATCTTGATAGGCAACTAAGAATTCTTAAGGATTTTTTTCTCTACCATGGGTATGGCTGTTAACACTGATAAAACAGAAATTATGATTATCGAATCCAAGAAGGACACTTACGTTAATTTTGTGTATGACAATAACAACTTGGAGGAAGTGTCTTCTTACAAATACCTAGGAATTGATATTCATCACAAGCTCAATTGGAACTATAGCATTAAGAAAAGGATTAATGGAGGGTGGAAAGCTTATTTTGGTCTTGAAAATAATTTTAAAGCAGCAAACCTTGTGATGTGGGATAAAAAGAATCTCCTCTTTGAAACTTTAGTCACTTCTGTTATCTTGTATGGGTGTGAGGTTTGGGGTTGTAGCATCTCTAGAGAATCCTGGAGAAAATACAGAAGCGTTTTATAACATATAACCTCAAAATTAAGAGCAATACACCCTACCCTATTCTCCTTATAGAAGTGGATCTTTCCCCTATCAAGAGCCTAGCTATGGCTAGGATCTTGTTGTACAAGCATAAAATCAATAACATGGGAGACCATAGAAATCATAAGCTAGCTTTAAATTCCATCCAAAACCACCTAAGGCTCAAGCGAGGTTGGTATAAAGATATTAGGGCTTCGTTAAACCATTGGGAGATCGACGAAAATGTTGCATTGCAAAATATTAATAATATTAAAAATATGGTTACTTCTAAGTTTAAGGAGAAAATGTGGTGTGAGAAAGATTTAGAGGATAAAATAAAATTAAGATATTATCAGGAGGTCATCAGCCCTACTCTAGAAGATCAAAAGTATCTCTCGATTTAACTAGTCGAAAGAAAAAAATTAATATATCCAAGATAAGAACAAACTCTCATGAGCTACATAGTGAAACAGGTCATTGGGTACTTCCTAAAACACCATGGGTGGAAAGGATCTGCCATCTCTGTGAGAATATAAACATTGAGGATGAAAAACACTTCCTCTTAGAATGCCCTGCGTACACCCACATTAGATATCAGTTTCGTAATCTTTGTTGCAATCTCACCCTTTCTATCCTTTTAACTTGTCAAAATTATAGTGAGTTTGGGATGCTTCTCTCCAAGCTCTTTGAGCATAGAAATACAATTTTAAAATAAACTAAATAATTCGTTTCTTTAGGTATCATAAACCAAAGTTTGCTCTGAGGGAACGTTAACCATAATCATTAAAATATATTAAAAAAAACAATATCAAACATTAAAAATAATCATAAATATGTAATCAAAATAAATTTATTACAATATTTAATGAAATCTAAACTGTTTTTGACTCGGGGAATTTTTGAGCTTAAGGCTCATTTTCTGTTGGAATCCAGTGAATTTAATTTACAAAATCTGTAATTTATGTTGTTTGTTGGACAATTTTAAGCTCAGAAATGAAATCAGGTGACAATAAAATCCCCAAACACCCACCCTCTATAAGATCTAGTAGTGTTTTTGAACGTTTTGAAAATTCTGTGAAGATTCATGGCAAAAAACTAGTAAAACCCAGCCGGACACAGAGGTCAAAAATTTCCATCTTTAAATAACTCGATAAAAATTTGTTAAAGTAATCCATTTAAAAATAAGATTTGAAATAATCAAATTATCTCATTTATTATGTTCGTAATATTTAAATAATAAATTTTATAATCTACTTTTGTTTAAAATTTATGATTTTTTAAGAGAATAATGTTCAGTATCTTTGTTTCGAATATTATTTTTTTTGGTTAAGAAATATAACTTTTATATATATACAAATTTTGAAAAATAAGATTTGAAATAATCAAATTATCTCATTTATTATGTTCGTAATATTTAAATAATAAATTTTATAATCTACTTTTGTTTAAAATTTATGATTTTTTTAAAGAAATGTTCAGTTTCTTTGTTTCGAATATTAATATTTTTGGTTAAGAAATATAACTTTTATATATATACAATTTTTTTTATTTATCTTAATATTAATGTAACTAAATTTATAAAATTTAATAATGAATTTATTATTTTAATAAAATATAAATGAAAAAATTATAATTTTTAATAATGAACTTATGATGATAAAATAAAGTAAATTATTATTAATTATAATGATGATAATAGATGATATATTATTTATAAATTCAAAATATAATATATTTTAAAAATTAAAATGAATTTCCTGGATGTGGGTGCCTCTCCTGGCCTACTGACACCTGGCATCATGTTCCCTCCAACTAGCGCCAACTCGAGTCATCAACCCAACACTAGACACGTTGTAAGCTCATACTTAATTGACGCGCCCCCAATCAGGTCCCACCTGGTGGCTCGATCCCCGAAAAGGGTCCAGCTGGCTGCTTTGACCCGCCATCTACCTCCGGCACAGATTCCCAATCCCCCTCCAGCCAGACAGATAGGATGACATTAATGGGCACTCATTCGCATGGCCCTGGATTAAATGATCTCCAGCATGAGGATGTGATCTGGCTCTCTGAAACAACGGGAGGAGTATCAGATCTTTTACGCAGGTAGCTGCATGATATAGATCTCGTGTGTGGCTCACATGCTGCCCGCTCCGACGATGTATGAAATGGTGATTTTGTCTGCTTCCCCCTGTATTCGCTATCCCATGACGATCCATGTGTAGCTCTACAACATTTTGTTCGACTCTGATGTTTGCTTGGCTCTGCGTGTTTCAGTGCTTCACTCATGCACTATGACTCGACCAAGAGGAACCCCATGGCGGGGCGGAAGATATGGTTCTGGCAGGGAAGCGGAGCACCCCAAGAAGTCTAAGGCGGTTAATAATGGTTATGATTGCATAGTTTTGGCCCCGATACGAGCTCTTATCGAAGACTGGGAATTTGTTCAGCTGGCGGACTTCCTCAGCACGGGAAATTACGACAATCAAATTAACTTTTACTGGTTGGTGAAGAACATGCTTGGAAACTTGGTCAAAGAGGTTTTAGCAAACTGGACCCCTGTAACTTCTTCCATCTTGGATGTCAGAGGTCTCCTGGTGTATCTGGATGCCAAATTGGCCAGCCTTGACGCTAGTTTAGATGGAGGTAAATATTTGTTGGAGAGGTGCTCCACTATGCACAGGCACCTCGCTCCAAACTTCTCAAGGTCCGACGTGGTTAGCGCGACATCCATTTACTCTGTTGGGTCTTCAATGGTCACTCTCCTAGAAAACCCATCCTCTGAGCCTCCTGCTCCATCCATTGTAGAATATATGTTTGTAAGAGTGGCAAGAAGTCCAAAATCCTTACTATCCTCAACCTCAGGGCAGGCTCTGCATGACTTGAGGGCTTCCTCTAGCCAGCCACCATTGCTCTCCAACTTCCCTGTGACCTCCACCATAGAGGTGTTGCACTTCAAACGAGTATGTACGTCCACTAGGGTGGTTTTTATAACCGGCAAAACGAAGACTCTGACACCCAAAATCCCTTCGCAAGGGTGGGAGGACAATCTCTTTGGTAGTTGTCCCATAGTCGAAGACAAACCCAGTCCCAGCAAAGAAGAACTGTCCGCACAAGACAACCACCCCTAGCCCTCTCGGTTTTCTACAAATGTTTTATCTTTTTTGCTAAAACATATGTTTTCATGCTCGGTTACGATATTTGGTATAAATTGTATGTTCTCCAATGACGTCCAACCCCTTGAAAATGGACAGTTTTCTCATGATATTTCGATGACTGGAATTTTTGGATGTTCGGATTGGTGTCTTTGCCAACCTAGACCGCCCAGGACGACATTATGCCCTATAATATTTTTTGTACTTTTAATATAACTAACTAGCAGCCTTACAAAAAAATTAAAATAAATTTGTCATAAATTAAAATTTCATTTTTTTTTATTAAAAATATCAACAATATAAAATAAAATTATGATAGTATCTTAACTTTTACAAATATAAATTAAAACATACTATAAAAAATTATAAACTATACTATTTTCTTAATATATAATATAAAAACAATTTAAAATATAAAAAATAAAATAATTATTTTAATAATAATGAATAATATACTTTTGATTTATTAAACCTTATTTACAATATTCAAAATAAAATAAATTTTAAATACATAATATTTAAAAATTAAAGTATATATATATAAAGTTAAATAAAAATATAATTTACTTTTAAAATATGAAATACTCAATTAAATTAAAGTTTTGTAATCTATTTCAAATGTGAAATATACAATACATTCATAATAATGTTATTTTAATATTTATTGCTAAAATATGCACAATTATAAAAATGATAGTCCATGTGATAAAATAAATAAATAATATGATTTTAATAAAATAAGTAGGGATTTATGTTTTTTTATTAAGATTTAAATAAACTTTAGTTAAAGATAATAATTTTAGTTTTTTATTTTTACTTTTATTAATAAATAGTATTTGTTTTATGTTTATATTAATTAGTTTAATGTTTATGTTATACCATAAATTAATAACTATAACGATTTGGTAATTAGTTTTATGTTTAGTTTTAGCTAAGTGGTTCGCTATGTCTATCAAAGATCATTGGGGACATTATTTGTGGTTGTGCTAGTATAAAATAAATGAAATTATTGATGATAACGGTGGTGGTTGTTAATATTTGTGTGTGGATTTTTTAGCACCTATTTTTTTTATACAATGATATGTATTTGTGCATGTACCTTTTTATGCAAGACTTTATGTTTGTGGATGTTTGTATATATTTTTGGATGAACTCTATCTCTTGATTATTGTTGAGATTGTCCACATTTTTGGTTTGCAAGGTTGTGTTTGTTTGTGAATCTTTGTACATGTATTGTTTATGCAATGCTATATATTTGTGGATATTTGTATATATTTTTTGTATGCAAATCTGTGTTTGTGAATTATTATACCATATATTAAACTATTAATTGTCGGTAGAAAATATTGTAAATAATTTAATAATTATAATGAATATATTTGATTAACAAAATAGGCATAACATACACCTAACAATCCTTTGTTGATCCTTCAACTTCGACCCTTGCATATCCATCTTCATTTACTAGTAAAGTAAACCATTTTCCCATGTTTTGTTTCACAAGCACTTGTGGAACGAATGTCCATGGTTTGCTCCCCGTAATCAAGCTAATTGTCCACTGCCTCGACTTCATCCTTACGTGCCTCAATATTTTGCTTCGCAGGATCAAGGTATTGCTTCACATTCTCTGACACCTCTTGATAAAACTCTTTCTTTGCATCAACCACCTCACATTGATTACGGGGCATGTGCGTGGCTCATTGATTCCCCCTTGATCCTCCTGCTTTGTGTTAAGCACCTCACGCTGGTTATGGGGCATGTGGGTGGCACATCAATCCCCCCTTTATCTCCTAGTCGCACGAGTGCAAACCGTATTCCCTACTAACCAAATGTGATGTTCTCCTGCACCATCCTAGACCTGATGACATCCGAACCCTTACTCTTCTCAAACTTCCTTGGACTCAATCAATAGCTTAACATCAAACTCCAAGCTCAATAGAAGGACAAAATGATTGTGTCCAAGCTTGAAACCACCAACACAAAATAACTACATAGGAACTAATTTTAGTTGTCATTCCCAGCCACCGATGACCTCACCATTATCCCACGTGATAGCACAATTACAAACGTCATGACCAACTTCCTTGTCAAGCTCATCATATCCACAATATGTGATACCTTTCTTCCCTCTGACACTCTCCCAATACCTTACTGGACCAAAACAAAAATTACTAAATCTCCCACATTGACGCCCTCTGAAACCCCATGTAAACATAATGTCAACTTGGACTTTGGGGAAGGGAAGTGGCCACATTCCAATGTTGAAATTGTTTAATATGAAATGAATTTTATTAATTTGAAATTGAATGTGGATTTTTTATTTAATATATTTGTATAGTTTCCATCAATTGATTGTAGAGCGTATTTAACTTTATTTATAAAAGTATTTGTTAGATGAGATTATTTTCATGTTTGTGTGTTTATGAATCTTTGTCTATGTTTTTTTTGTATGCAACTCTATGTTTGATTAGGGATCTTTGAACATGTTTTTTTATCATCTAAAATATTAAGGGAAAAATAAAAAGATTGAGGAAAAAAATAATAAAATTAAAAAACATAAACTAATGGATAATATTTATTAAGATAGTATATTTAGAATAATAATAAATAACTTTTTAAACCAGTTTTTATTATGAATTTATTCCAAATTCACATTTCAAAATAAAAATATTTGACATTTTCTTCATTTCTTTTATTAGATTAAGGTAATGTTTTGACAGCCTTGCAATTATCTATTTGTAATTCATAACACTTAACCACTCAAGTTAATCCATTAAATTACACCTCACAAACATGTCAAAAACATTAACTCCTCATTAGCTTATTTATTTTTGGCAAATTAATTCATTATACCCACAATATTAATAGAGATACTACAACCAAATGATATATCATTTTGTTGCAACAAATAATTTAAAATAAATTAAATTAATATACTAAATACATTAACATACAAATGAATTATATCATTGTAAAACAAAAAAAATGTTTTACAAATATGTCACAAACACTATATCAAACAAGAGCCATGAGGTGGCAATGTCCCCGACGTTGTTAGCAGTTATTGCTATAAGACAGAAGCTATAGAAATATGATATTTTTTCCACAAATTTGCAGTAAAAAAAAAATATTTTGCCACAAAATTACTTAGCCATCCAATAGATTTCTCAATGTTTTGTGGGAACAAGAATAGTTGAAAAAAGATAATAATAAAAAATGTGTGCTAAGCATCCTTCTTCCTACATTTTAGGTTATTATATGTAAGTAGGGAGGTTTGACCTCTCGTTGGCACCTCTATTATACAAGATAGCAATGCCAATTTCTAGAGTTTAATACTTGACTCATGATAGTTATGTCTCAGACATTACTTGCTAGTACCCAAGATCCTACAAATCCATTTATATATCGATTTATTAAAATCACAGGCACATGATGTTGTTCAAGGGTCTCAGCATTGACTGCATTTTCATATCAATTTATTAAAAGCACAAACACATGATGTTGTTCAAGTGTCTCAGTATTGACTGCATTTGCATATCAATTTATGAAAAACACAAACACATGATGTTGTTCAAGGGTCTCAAAATTGACTCCATTTGCATATCGATATATGAAAAGCATAAACGCATGATGTTGTTCAAGGGTCTTAACATTGGCACCCATTAAAAATCTTAACAACGAAATCTAGTCTACTTATCATTGTAATATTAGACACGTATTCACATGTATGCACATGCACATTTAATAAATACGAAAAAAAATGCACTTGTCTAACTTTATACTACACAATTTTGTCACATTGAACTAATAATAAAGTAAAAAAGGTTTTCATGCATTTCAAATTTCATATGTCTAGTCTAGTTATACAATCAACGACATTACTAACGCTACTCATACTTGCTATACATGAATTTTCATAAACATAATGTCTTTATAATTCTACGATTATTTGCATTTAAACATGGTGGAAATGATTGTGCACTTATGTTATAACTACCAACAATTAAAAAATATCCCAATCTTTGGCACATCTTTGGTCTATCTATCTAGTGGGATTGACATTGCACATATTGAAACAAAGGGAACCCATAAGCCATGTGATCAAAAGTTTTTAAGAAAGGAAATAACATACAACATTCAAGTGCACTTATACACTTTTATGCAAGACTACATATAATTTCAAAAGGTAATAATACTTAAAAAAAATGTTTGCATCCAAATATCTATGTAAATAACAATAATGCATTTATTTCAATATCATTAGTGCACAAATTTTTTTAATCTAACCATTCAATTTACCTATAAAATAAATATTCAATACCATGATTTCCAAACTCTGTTTTTTTTTTAACCATGGGAACAGCAACCTCCCAAGGGTATATCCAACAGCCCGCAAGCCAGATATACCAGAAACTTGTGACTCAGTAGGGGCCGAGACGTCCCGAAGCCCATCGAGGTGAATTACCTGGAGTGAACCTCTATCCCAGGGGTCGCCTACCCTTCGAGCCTTGTCACAACGGGCTAAATAGGCATCCCTACCCCCCGCCGGTTTTGAACCTGTGACCTCCTCGAAGATAACACAAGCTCTTAACCATGATTTCCAAACTCTGTTACCCTCTCTCTACACACGCATTCAAGGTCTACTTTATAATATACATAGGGTATGACTTATCATTACTACATATCAATGGCTACATTAATTAATAATTGTCAAATGACTGCTATTAAATGTGTAAAAAAAATTGATATGTATATGATTTTCCCATTTTTAAATTTGAAAATATTTTCATATTAATGTTTTCAATTATTAATCCTTTTTTAAGTAGAAAATAAATTTTTAAAGAATCAACAAAAAAAATGTATAGTTTTTTCAAATTTTTTTTATAATTTTATTAAATTAAAATTTTAAAATAAAAATAAATTTTAAAATTTTAAAATTGAATTTATTAATGAAACATAAATTCTTAGCCATATAACTTTATTTATATAAAAAATAATAATTATATTGGTGACCACGTAATTTGTTTTTGTTGGTTAAGTGCCTTGTGACTTGTTGGGCAAACCTTTGGTCTAAAAAAACCACGATCAAGGGGCATCTAAGCCATCAAAATCACCTGTGGATCGCACCTGGCCTGGATGCACCAACCCTTAGCATGGTTGGATTTAAATGTCGCCTTCCAGGAGCAGTGGGTTGTGATCCTGGGTCGCCAAGCAAACAAAACCCCTCTCGACCGTTTGCTCTACCAGAATTTGACAGTGACCATGTAATTATTAAATAGAAAAGATATAAATAAATAAATTAAACTATGTGTATTTTTTATAATGACCGAAACCTTAAACCTTTGTATAATTATGCATAATGTTTTTACTTGTTTTTTTTGTTCTACACCAGATTCTGTCGTTTTCAACCAGGCCTTTGTTGCATCAAATTTTGATTTTAAAAAGTTTGTAATAAAAATGATACACCTACACGGATGCTCTAAAGTCTAGAGTCTTGACAATGTCATGTGGTCCACATCGTGTTTAGGGCACATGAAACCTCGTATCGTCATCAAATGACAAGTGTAAAATATCAATGAGCAGATATTACTGTCCATAACTCCAATCAATACTTTTGATAGAACAACAAACCTTGCATGGAATAACTTCGCTAAGAAGCTAAATTGAATGGTTGAAGTGGTGTCACCATTATAATATTTAAATTTCAATATTAATGATGTTATATATGATAAAAGGAAACAAAATAGAAGTTCCATAAGATATTCTATATTAAAAGGCAAATATGATACCTAGAAGGTACAGAGACTCACCATGTTCCAACCAAAACTGTAACAAGCAGTATGTACATAAGCAAAACAAGGAAATGCAAAGAAATATCTATACGGAATAAATTAAACATATTAATGTTCATAATGTCAAGTAAAGTGTTATACATGCAAAGAAAGAAAAAGGAGAAAATAAATTGCAAAAATGTTCAAGACGCTTTTTAATGAAGATAAATGATGGCATGAGACACAAAGTTAAACATTGTATAGTATAAAATAACTACCAAAAAATGAACCAATTTTCAAGCAAAGCTAAGAGCAGTCTATCACAATGTTGAGTTTCATCTATACTGACTCTATCAACATCCTTTTGAGGATTTTTAAATTCCCTCATAGCCACAACATTGTGACAGAAATGGAAACCAAGGCTGACACTGTAAACACTGACATAGCCTGAAATCAAACAACTCCCTCACAACTTGGGTTGACTTAAAATATTTTGTATTCTATTTTCAAGTTTTTCATATGCACCTTGCTTACCTTTTTCAAGTTGTTCATATGCACCTTGCTTCCCTGGTTGTGTCAAATCATTTTTCAACTTTCTCATAATTCTAGTTGGTACATGCACTACTATGGTAATTTCCTCTAGAGAATACTTTCGTACTTCTGATACTCTTCCTAGGTGATAAAGTCCATCAATTAATATAGAATCACACTTTGTTTTTTGGGAAACAACTTTTTGTATCATGTGTCTCCACATCATTATAGCCCTCTCTAGATCCTTTTCTTCACAACACATATTTATTGCCATAACATAATTACGGATCATCTACTTCACAATACATATTTATTGCCATAACATAATTAACATAGAGAGGACAACACTCATTCTTAGTCATTTCTTAAGAAATGCTTGAGGCCTCCTCCACCTTGTGGGCAGTGATGACAACCTCAAACATGGTATTATAAGTATTATATAAGGAAAGGTGCCACTAAAAACCATCTCATCCAACAAATGGTAGGCAAGATCTACATGGCATGGGTTCGCAATGCAACACACACTAATAATTGTATTATAAGTGGGCATATCAAGTACAATACCACTTTGCGTCATCAACTCCTAAAGCTTATAAGAATCCTTATTGTTCTTGCATTGATAAAGGATTTTAAGTGTTTTCCGAAAGAAACCTGAATCAAACAACCACTTATTAGTATTCATCGTGGCCATAACACACAATGCCTCTTCCATTTCAGAGCCATTGATGAGACTGCTCAAGAAGGAATTATAAGCGGCTCTGTTGCTCGACATCCATCTGATGTAGAATATAATTTCCCCAAAGGTATTCCTAGCCTTAGTCACATTATGTTTATTATCCCATCCTTCCAAAAACAATGCATATGTGTCGGCATCCAAGGTGACCTTATCCTTCAAACTACTAAATAATTTCATGGAATTTTTTCCTTATTGTACCTACACAATGCAGTGAGAAGACAATTTACAACAAGGACATCCTGTTGGAATCCATATAGCTCCATCACAGCAAACATACCCTTCGCCTCATTGACCTTATCAGCATGTACATAATTTCCAAACACAAAAGAAAATGTTTCTATTTTCCTAGCAAATTCCACGAGGGGGTTGTGCTAGTTCGTGTCAAGCTTTTGAACGGACCAATGGAAACACTTCAAGGCTTTCATGCTAGTCCTATATGACAATTTGAGCATAACCTCCAAAAATTGAACTGAAACCGTAAGCCCTAACTCTTTCAACATGCTTTGAATTCCCATCATGGGAGGATACTTTTGAATCATGCTCATAATCTCTTCAATTAGTATCGTTGGGGGATATTTTTAGGGGTCCAAGGCAGTGGTCAGGATTGAACTAGGGACTACATCGAAGGTGACTATGGTGTGGAGAATGAAGATTCTTGTGTAATGAATCAGGAATGAGAGATTCCATGTTAGGTTTCTTGTTCAGTTTGTTGGAGATTTTTTCTGCCTTTGCCTTTAATTTCATAAGAATGGAGTTTCTTACCTTTTGTTTACTTCACCTAATATATATGAAACTTTTTCCCTCCACTGCGAAAATTTTTCCAGGCATTTATCAATTGGATCTCTAGTTTGTAGGTTAAACCCTACGAGTGCAATTATAAATAATGAGTAAAATATGTTTAATATATATAGATAAAACAAAAGGAATTTTTTTACGATCATGGAGGTTTCGGGTTGAGGATTTCTCCTGCATACTACAAGAATATGATTTCCTTCATGGTAATTTCAACTATGGTCCAATCCATTTATCAGATGCGCTAGTTGATTCCATAAAAACCAACAAGTGGTTTTCGTTTATGGGTGCAGGTGGAAATTGAGGTGGAGTGGGAAGGAGAACATGAAAGAACCAACATATCAACCATATGGAATGAAAAAAGACCATTGATCCAAATAATGACTTGAAAATATTCCATATCAAATTTAAGGACAAACTACATGGACTGCATAAGAATGAACACATGGTTGGTTGATGATTTCATGCATATGCATAATAAGAACCAAATTTTACAAATGAAGTTCCAAGGGTCACCTCACCAAAGTTGAACAATATTAAAGAGAGGGATGAGGGTTCCTAAGAGAATCAAAGTGGCCCAAGAGAGGCATCCATCTTCTTAGTGGTGCATTACTAGTTTCTCCCTTCTATTTGGGAGTGTATTGACCTTGGCTATTAGGAATACTCCCCCATCTATCCCGGGGAGAAGAGTGGTGATGTTGAACCCTAGAGAACTCCCTAGGGAACTATCAACCTAGGCCACTCTCTTCTGGACATATTATCTAGCATGCACTAGGTCTAGGCATCCATGGTATTTCAAAGCATGAGTATGGCCTACTCCCTCCTCTCTTGGTTGCAGCTATACTACAATTGGTTCAATCATTTTTCTATCAAAATATTTTCCATTACTAGGGAATAAGGACTATTTTATTGTGAATCCATTCATAAAGTGTTTTTCATGTATAGGCTCTTAATGTACTTGTTTTAAATTTCATTTCATCTAATCTAGGAGGCTTTTGTACTCACTATTTTATATGGACATCTCATGAATGGTGCATAATCGCTAGCCTTTTTGACATAGTTTGGTCCTTAGTGGATATCACTACAAATTCATTTCATTAGATTATGTCTTTTACATAAGGTCAATAGACAAATTTGCTTGGAACTCACATGGATCGTTGTAGCTTCCATGGACCTATTACAATAAGTGCTACCATGCTAAGAAAAAAAAAATTCTTTGAATTTACTAAATATTCCGGTAAAAACACTTGTACTCCACAATAATATGTCAAGAACATTATCTGTTCACCTTATAAGATCTAGCATACTGCAATTTTACTAATAATCTATCCAACTTCCAATGCTATGGACTTTTTATATCCATTCGTGATGCAGGATTTATAAAGGATGAAAGAAAAAAATAAAGCATGGATTTTCGAGGGTCGTAACTTTTGACTCAGTTATACGTTTGGGATCAAATTTAACAATAAGTTGTCTTTCGAGTTGTTCACTGCAGTGACCATTCGAATCCTTTTGATCAGAGTTTTTTCGACACTTTTCCAGGGCCAAATTCCTTCATATAATGCCTCAAATTGGGGTTTTAGTGTTTTTGTGGGATTTTTTAAATTTGTAATTAACATTTATCTCTCACTTTATGCACCTAATTAGAAAACCGAGTTGAAAACTAGTGTCGCTCTAGTTATCTTATAGCTAGTGTTTAGATTTAGATTCATGCGAGAATTTTCTAAAATTAGCAATTTTCGAAAATCTCAAATAGTACTTAGAAAGCGTTGGACCTTTATTGTAACAGTTAGGATGGAGAATGAATACAAAGATACTTATTTTTTCCACTCTCATTTGTTTGCATGGTTTTTAGATCTTGTGAATTGAATCAAATCTTATTGGATAAATCAATTCACTACAAAAGTTTCATTTGAATCCCTTGATGATGAGGGGAGTGTCCACTCGAAACATTGGGACATTTCTAAAAACCAACACAATTCATATCCACAGTTCAACACAATTATGGCTAACTTGAAAATATACATACTCAGATCATACTACTTTATCACTGGAATTGATTAATGATTAGTGTTTCTCTTTCTTAGTTTGTTATACTCTAAATGTATTTGATCATTCAACACAAATTTAAAGACGAGCATGAGAAAACATTATGCTTGAAACATGGCAGAAATTAGACAGTGAAGATAGGAGCAATTAAGCTCCAAAATGTCATGTGCACATCCTTGAATGCCCCATATAATATTATTTGCAAGACTCAAACACAGTATTTAAGAGTACAAAAAGCAACATTGAAAAATATGCATAGAAAGTAAATCTAACGTCACAACAATGGCAGGTCAAAAAATCCAAATTCTCAAAAGTCACAGGTCAGATATATAAGTTCGTAACAAAAGTGCCTAACCAATTACTGGGAAAGGTGACATATCAACTTTTAGGAACAAACTTCAATAGTAAACATTATGAATGCTAGAAGGAAACATGAAAAACCATGATTGTGAAATAGATACATTTAAAATAAAAGATAGTTATCTACCCATCCAACCATATGAGTGGCTAACTAAATGTTTTATATTTGCCCCTTTTTTAATGTTCTTAACTTTAAAATACTACCTAGTTTATGCTCCCATTGCAACATCAAAAATTTATCTATGCCCTTACTTTCATTATGATTTTAGAATTTAGTTTACCTAAATATTCGTGTCTCTATCCTTTTCTTTTTTGGACTAGTTTCCTAGTTATTTATGGCTTGGTTCCCATATATTAGATCTTTCCTTGTTGATGATAGCTTAGATATGATAACTGTTTTTGCACTTCCACTTTTCACTTCATATATTTTTTGTTATCTTAGTCCCCATTGACCTACTTTTGTGGGAGTTCATTGGATATTAATAAAATCGCATGATCTAATCTTACAGTTGAAAAACTTACGTCTAATAATGATGTTGTGATTTATTTTTGTTGTTTAAGCTTGCTCAAAACACCTACGCCAATGTTTTATGTAGTCCAAATTCTGTCATTGGCCAACCACTAAACCACACAAGCACTCTTCAATGTATAGTATAAATGTCGCAATTGCAGGAAGATGACCCTATCCATTCTTTGTTGGACAAAGACCGCCTGGTTCATTTGCATCACCTGCCATAATGTTACAGACAACCAAATTCAGCGAGTAGGATCTGCGACAACTTGCAGTTGATTTGCATGAAGTGCACCACCCACATCTATTCTTTGGTGGTTCCATTGATTTATTCCTATAACTTGGCCAACAAAATTCGACAATTGCCTTTGAAAATATTTTTACTTGCTCTGAGATTGTTGTTGAAAAATTCTTTTTAAAATATCCCCATTTGTTCACTAATATGTTGTCCACGACCGAAAGGGATGTTAGATTTGCAGCTGCATGTGCAACAATATCACAAAGAACATAATAAATTAGTTTGGTCGACTTTTTCTTGGTTTGTAGTTGTTACGCTACATCTGTACCCAGCACACCTTTAGATGTGCCCCATGGAGATAGGGTCATTTTTTCGACCAAGAGGGTTGTTATTGAGCAATGGTGGTCATGGATGAGATCTTTGGTCTTTGCTTTAGGAGTATTATGGCTTAATGGCACTGTTGACTGCCCTTTGTTGGTATTTTTAACCCCGAGGTTGGTGTTCAGGGCTCCTAGGGGTTGAAGTTCTTGCATAGAGGGAGGTATTTCTTTGTACAAATCCTCATCAAGATTTTGTAAATCCAACCCCTTCTTGTGCAAGTTTTCACTTAAGGAAACAAGTAATGGAGGGACTTGTCCTTCCCCTTGGGATTGCAGGTTAATCCCTCCAATACATCTATAAAGGGTTGGAGGCATAGAGTGCTTATTCTTTCTATATAATCTTCGAATCCAAAGTCCTCTAAGCTAGTGAACGATTGACTCCATTTTCCCCATGTTTGATTGGTGTTGTTCCTTTGAAGTGTTGGAACTTGTGCAACTTCAGAATCCATTCTTAATGTACTTGTACCTCATACAGGATATTATACTATTGTAATTATTCATTGTAAACCCTGGCTCGCTCTCTCTCTCTCTCTCTCTCTCTCTCTCTCTCTGTTCTTAGAAGATCATTATCTCTATACGAAGGTTTTTTGGGTTTCTCTCTCTCTCTCTCTGTTCTTAGAAGATCATTATCTCTATACGAAGGTTTTTTGGGTTTTTCCTGATTGGGTTTCCTAGGATAAATTCTTGTGTGATTTGTTTATGTGCGTTTTCTATCTTCTAGAGATCCTTTTGTTTATTTGCAAATAATATATACTACCATAATCTTGTAAAAACTAACATGGTATCAGAGCAATACTAGAAGAAGTCATTGTCGGAACTTTGTCGGAACTAGGGTTTCATCTTTCAAATCCCTTACTCAACCTTTTGGCAAGAAAAGAGCCTTGGGAATTTCGCTCTAAGGAGGGAGCATCTTTTGGTGAAGGCGAAACTCAATTCCGAGAAGTTTCAATGTTGAACTAATTCTGTTGTTGCAGAACTTAGGGTTTTGAGTTTCATGTTGATCAAGACACTGCTTTGGCTCAAGCTCACCTCTCCCCAACTTTCCTTGACTAGGCGCATCTATCTGTGAGGTTAGTTTCTTCAAATTCAAAATTTGATTTTTGACCTAACTCCTGCTAAGGTTTCTCATTCAAATATGCAAACAAGATGATTGGAATGAAGGTTGAAGATCGTCTTGAAGGGAATACCTACTTCATATCCTGGGAGCCTAGGGTTCTTATCATTCTAGAAGAGAGTGATCTCTTAAAATTTGTCAATGAGAAGGTTCCATAGCTAGAATCGGAAGAATTCAAGTCCTAGTGGAGGAAGGGGGATGCGAAAGTAAGAAGGATTATGGTGGACTAAGTCAAAGACCACTTGGTTCCGCAAATATCAGAAAAGAAGATAGCTAGAAATATGTTCAAAATGTTGAAGAAGTTGTTTGAACACAGTAGCATCAATTTGACTCTCAGATTGAGGAACAAACTGTCAAATATGAAGATGACTAAGTTCGAAAACATTGCCTCATATTTCATGAGGATCACCGAACTACGGGACAAGCTAAGGTCCATTGGAGACAAACTTGAAGAAAAGGAGCTTGTCATGACCACCCTAAATGGTCTTCCACCATATTGGGAGTCTTTCATACAAACCATAAGTGGTCGAACCAAGTTTCCCAAATTTGACAAGTTGTGGGTAGACTACACTCAGGAAGAAACTAGGATTGCAGCAAGGCAAAGACTCCATTGTTATCAAGTTGAGGATAATCAAGCCTTCATCACTCATGCCAAGAAAGGAACGGGAAAAGGAAAGAAGTTTCACAAAGAAAAGTACCAAGATAGGAGACCAAGTCCTTCTCCAGATCATAAGGAGAAGAAGAAGGACCTATCATGCATACAATGCTATATGTGTAAGAAATATGATCATTCTGCAATCTAGTGTAACAGTTCAAGCAAGAGGAAGCTTGAATCCTCAACCGTTGATGTTTATGAAAACATTCCTCATAAGAAGGAAATGAATGAGGATCGCTCAGAGTTCTTATTCTAAAATAATGATAAGAATATCCAAACAGTGATGATATTCTAGCAAGCATATGAAGATCAACAGACTCTGGCTGTGGAAGACGTTCAACAAAACAAACAAAAGATAAGTATTTGATATTACATGCTCTAGTATATTAGATCTGGTTACTTTTGAATATGTTTTATGTAGATCTACATTCCTAGATTCAGGAAGTAATTGAGCATGTGGTTCCTTTATTAACAAGTAGGCTTATGTAATATTTTCTATACACATGATTGTTTAAATAGCCCGTTGAGCTACACAACCCATCTAGGATGACAACTCCTTTATAACATACTTGGAGTAGTACACACTCTTAATGGTATGCTATAATGGACATCGTAAGCATCCAAATAATTTCCACATGTGTGTTGTGTCGAATCATTGACTAAAAGTTGCATACATTACTTTGTTGATACATTGATTATGAAATATTGCTAACCATCTAACGGGATTTAACTTGTAGGGAATTCCATGATCTACAAGGACAAGTGATCCCATTGATATGCGGATGGATTAGAAGCAGAAAGCCTTTAGAATCATGAAAGATGACTCTCAGACCCAGAATGATCTCATGCAGATATTTGGTGATAAGAAGTGGAAGGCTTCTATGAATGTCGGTCTATTTGTTGTTTCAACAAGATTTACTCAATCGATTTCTGAGAGACATAGGGATCTATCCCTCCAATATTAGGATCCTAGTCTATTACATATGATAGAACTTGATGACACTGTCATCTTGATTCGAATAATACAATTGAAGGATCCTTGATGAACCTAGTCGTAACTAGGATGGATACTTACTTTGTATTTGTCTAGTCTACATTCATGTGCCCAAGGATAAAAGGACAAAGTTATAATCTTCAAGGAATAAGGGAACATTCATGGGATACAGTGAGTCTTCAAAGGCTTGTAGAATATACAGTCCAGGATCAAGGAAAATCGAAGTGAGTTGGGATGTGACCTTTGAAGAATAAATGGCTATCCGAAAAGGAAGAGGATCTGATATGGAGATTGATGATGACGAAGAGATGAGATCATCCGCCCCTCTAGAAATTAAGAGGGAATTTGAAGAAAGGAATGAACAGATCGGTCCCATTGATCTAGTTTATCCAGATGATGCTCCCACATATATGCCAGTAAGCTGAAAAAGACCTATATGGGTACAACAAACATTGCAAGATGCAGAGGGGCATGAAGCTCCACGTGGAATCCACTAGAAAAACAAAAGACCTCAAAGGTTCTCGAGTTATGTAGCCTTGAAGAGTCACATGATTGACTCAAAACTCACCACATACAAAGAAGCCTCTAGACACCAAGTTTGGAAGGATTCCATGATCGAGGAGTTCCAGTTCATCATGAATAATGACGTATGGGAGGTTGTGCAGAGACGCAAAAAAACCTTCTTCTTTCCTTCTTCATTCCTAAAACTTGTAAGCCTTTGGATCCAAATATGTAAGGACCAAAGGCGGACACCATTTTCACTTGTACTATAATAATAATAAGAAAAGCAAGTGGGATTTCCAAGTACCCGCACCCCATCCCCCTTGGGGAATTCATTTCGTCCCCTTTATGGTTTGCTTTATGTTCTTTTTGTATCATCATTGCTTTAGAATAGTTCTGCTTAAGTTAGATTGTTTTTTCTTTAGATTTTTTGTAAAAGTAATCGAATACTAACCCAACCTTGCTTTCCTGATTACGGTTCACGAATAAGGGCTTGACCGAGTACTGGATTGGAAAAAGGCTCTTGGTTGTAGTTATTAAGTCTCACATTTTACCTTTTTTAGCTTTCAAAATATTAAACTAGAACAAACATTTCACAAAACCTCCGCGTATGCTCTACCCATTGCAGGCTTGTCCAAGCTTTGGGATACTCAGAAACGAGGTTGGTTGCATTCAAATAAGTTTCACATCTAATAAAAACTCATCTTAATAAAATCAACTCCCCCTTGAATATGAGAAACTCCAATGCCTTGATTTAATTCGTTGTGGGGAAAGCTCACAGAGGAAGCGGGAACAACTAGATAGTGATGTCGTGATATCGTCAGGTTACACTCTTGTTGGTATAGTGTTGGATACATACGAGAGACTAATCCATCCCACATATTATTCACGTGGATCCGCATCAAATAAGGGTTTTGGACATACTCCATGTACTGTCAATTATATTTGGAGTTCCATTCCCCCCTAATCTAATTCACTCATTTATCCACAATAATCTAAAACTGACCAAGAGCATTTGCATCACATTTCTCAGCACTACAACAACACTTTCTTATTCCAACTCCAGTTTTGGAACTAGTATTTTTTATCATTAAATCATTTGCTTCAATATTATTTATTTATCATGTGTTAAGATAATCTATATGTTGTTGTGCTTACAATTCTTATTGAAATATCGTGTTTCAGTACTTTCATCAAAACTCCTAATAACTCACTCGGTCACAAATCATCACACTAAGCCTTGACAACCTTAGAAATTAATAGGGTCTACCCTCCTTGGCTTCGATTAGGAGTTGGACTAAACAGAGGAGTCAAGAACAAGGTGACAAGATTGACTCAAGGCTTTCCCCCAAGGACACATCGAGTGGCTTGAAGATTTCTACCATGTCCCCCCTAGGTGTGTGAATGGCGATAACATGTCTCTTGGTTATTTAAGCGAGGAAATTCTCCTTCTTTCAGAATGAATGGTGAAACCTTTGCTCCTGTGTATTTTCTTTGTAATATTTTTTTTTATTAATGAAAGAAGGCTTTAGAGGTCCATCTTGTGTCTTTGTTAGCTGGATGTTCATGGTTTCATGTGCTTACTGAGGTAACCGTAGAGTAATATTTTGCATATTGTCTTTCTTGTCAAGCTTAGCCTAATGAAGAATTAGGATTAATCATAGGATTGAATTGTGTTGTTTCTTTATTCAATTGAAATATCTAGATCTAAGGTTTAAGATTTGTATGCCTATTTGCTTACGAGTATGCTCTCTTTATTTTCGGTTTAGAATTTCACTAATATTTTGACAAGTCCATGCAACTGTGAAGATTCCTACAGGGATTTCGATGGATTTGTAAGGGATATTTAATGCTTGCCTTACCCTCCATATTATTGAGAGAAACTTAGTCCATTTGAAAGTTTGTAAGCATCTTCAATTGCCAATTTCAAAGAGGGGGATTTCTTTCACCTTCTTCAACTTCAAATTTTAAAATCGATCTTTCAGTTACTTGGTTAATCTCTTATTTATCAGATCTATAATTTCAAATGGATAATATATATTTTTAGATCTAGTTCATAGGAGTATTTTTTCTTAGATCTAGAAGTTCACAAGTTTTATCACATCTCAAGAATAGATCTAGGCATAGGAAGTCTCTTTGGTGCAAGTAGTTAATAGTAAATCTAAAGCTTTCTCCCAATAGTAGTTTCCTTTGAATATAAAAATTAAATTTGGAATCTAGGTGTACATCATATTGGCTGTCCAAAAGGCAATCCAAGATCCCAAGGAAAGCTTACTATACTTGGTCATTTTATTGCAGTTTTATCAATTTTTAACTTAGGATTTTTTTAGAAATTTTCTAGGATGTTCAAAGACACTCTTAAAGTGTTTTTGAGCATATTTTGGATTTAATAAATCATTGTTTTTTATCAGGTCCATCAAAAAAGAGAAGGAAGTGTTTCCCGATTTTGGGAGATTTAAGTCATTCAAGGCTTCTCGGAGCTCCTCTTTTCAATAGTGTTCAAATTTTTACCTGTTGTGAGCCATTGGATCCCATATAACAAGGACCAAAGAGCATTCATTTTCAATCTTTTTGTAACCAAGCATAATAAAAATCCTTGAGTAGGCTCTTCAGATTCCACTCCCCATCCCCCCAAGGGGGATCCGTGTCGATGCCATTTTTTCAGGTTTTCTTGTTCTAGTTTAGTTTCTTTTACATAGTAGTATACTTTGATATGTGCATTAATTATATATTTATTTGATCAAGAGTAATACAAATACTAACCCCGCGACTTCCTGAGTTACCTTAAAGGGGAAAGAGATGCGTGGTAAGCTTAATTAGAAGACTTTTGATTTTTAGTTCAATGTGTTAATTTTTTGTTTCTCGTTTAAAATTAACCCCTCCTTGCTTTCCTGATTGAGGTTCATTTGAACCGAAAGAGATTCTTGGAGGTTCATTTTTACTTTTTAACAAACCAACACAACTTTTAAAATCCTTAAAATCAAAAAGAATATGTTTTGTACGCTCTGCACCATTGCAGTTCGATCGAATAGTTGGTTGTATCAAAAGCAATGAGGGTGGCTATTTAAGATAGATTCACATCTGAATTAACCTCATAAGGAGAAAATCCAACGCTTTGAATTAATCGATTGCGGGGAAAGTTCATAGAGGAAGTGTGAATAACTGGGGAGTGACCTCGAGATACCGTAAGGCTACACCCTTGTTGGTGTAGTGTTGGATACATCTCAGCGACTTCGATCAAACCCACATATTCTTCACTTGAAACCACATCGAATAAGGGTTTTGGGAATACTCCTCATACCATTGGGTATATTTGGAGTTCCCTTCCCCTTAATCTAATTCACTCATCTTCCACAATAATTTAAAACTGACCAAGAACATTCACAACACATTTCCCAACACTACAACAACATTACCTTTTTTTCGACTCCATCATTGGCACTGGTATTACATTTGTTATCATACAATAATTTGCTTTAAGATGATTTACTTATCACGTGTAGAGATAACTTATATGTTGTCGTGCTTACATATATTGTTGCAATATCTTGTTCCAGTATTTTCATCAAACTCATAAATAAATTTTTCAATCATAAAACATCACATTAAGCCTTAACAACCTTAGAAACTAATAAGGGTATGCCCCCCTTGGCTTCGATTAAGAGTTGACCTAAATGGAGGAGTCACGAACAAGGTGAAAACCTTGACTCGAGACTTGCCCCCAAGGACACATCGAGTGGCCTGAAGAGTTCTACCACGTTCCCCCCCAGGTGTGTGAAAGGTAGCAACAATTTGAATTTTCCACTCCATCAATGAAACACTCAAATATCTTCTCTTATGCTATTGTATTACATACATTGTAATTAGGCTACCATGATACAACAGATGGATTTTTTCTTATTTTCTTGAGCTATTCTTATACATGGGGATACAACATGGATTGATTATTTGTAGGAGCCATATCACAAAGAAGTTTAGAGCCTCATTCATCCTTAGATGTAAAGCAGTCCTTTGTCATGACCGAGATTTCCTAATCCATTGAGATGGCCTTAGTAGAGTTATAGTCCATTTAAGCAGCTTAAGTGTTGTTCATGGAAATACAACCTTATAACCTAGGGTTTGGGGTTACCAACATACTAAATAAACTTGCAGGCATTCAACTATTTGAGAATTTGACAGAGAAAAAGGGAAGTAAGTAAGTGTACCTTTTTTATGGAGGTTGGTCCTAGCTTTCTTCTTCAATCCAAATGCTCCAACAGCTTCTAGGGAATCTTCAAACCTACAAAGAGATAGGCCTTCCTGCAATATCTTAGATCTTCTATAAAAGATTAATGAAATAATATGCTTGCAATAAGATAACAAGACAATTCAAAAATCATAACACATAAGAATACAAATGCACCAACCGGAAGAAAGTCTCTCTTTATTGATAAACAAGTGATGGAATATTACAACCAGTATTTGATACAAGTCCTCCTCTGCTAACCAAGGAACTGAGTTTTGCTGCTCCAAGATCTTCAAAGGAAATCCATCAGCATAAATTTTCTGTCTTATTGATGTGTCTTAGCCTCAACCCCTACCCTCTATTTATACTTGAGGAAAGAGAGGAGTTATGAAGGTTGATAAGGTTGAGGAAGTTGGGAACATTATGATTAAGGTCCCAACTGTCCTTAACTAAACTTTGTTTTTAGTTTTAATTTTTGGATTATGGCACTCGCGACTAATGATACTAGCAAGTCGTGAGTCACTCCCAACTTTTATAAGAGCAACCCACGAATGCAAAGTGTGATCATGTATTCGCGGGTTGTATACATAGGTACCCGTAAATGGAACGTGGGTTTCAATGGAAATAGTCACGAATGCACCTAAATCACCTTATAAAAAAATGGCAAGGATGAAAAGATGATGATGTATGAAGGCACATGCACATCTATATGGTTTTGGCCACTTATATCTAGTTTGTCCTTTTCTGTACCGGCAGATTGAGTGTTAGTACTCAAACGGAGAAGTGTCATTTCATAGGATAACAGATGCCCCCTAATGTGTGAGGTCAAAGGGAAGCGATGGCCGAAATACATTACAAACATTATCTTTGGAGAACTCAGTTACCAAGGCTGCAGAGAGGTACCTGAAACAAACATATCAAAGTTATGTACAAAATCATTTATGAGGATTCCATGTTCAATAAAGTGGAACACTATATCCTTTACAATATTTGATTACATCATATGATATGGGCAACAACGCCACGTATATTACAAGGGTGGATCAGAGCCACAATATACAATGATGAGTCTTCAAAATATGGAAGTAGTGTTGTTGAACATAACACAATCTTGCGCAACTTAGGTTATAGAGGTATGAATCGAAGGTCTTCATCCAAATCCATAGTA
Source organism: Pseudotsuga menziesii (assembly GCA_001517045.1). Lineage (NCBI taxonomy): Eukaryota > Viridiplantae > Streptophyta > Pinopsida > Pinales > Pinaceae > Pseudotsuga > Pseudotsuga menziesii. The sequence continues at coordinate 49,040 of LPNX010783360.1, read as the reverse complement.
ATCAGTACAACTCCTACCATGTGAATAGATGAACTGAAGTCTAACATGGAAGGAATTAATCAGAATTTCAGTAAATGAGTGATACTGAAAACTGAAGCAAAGGAGTTCACCAATAGGGATAGTGAATCCTAAGGTACTATCATTGAAACTCTAGGTCTTCGTCTTCAGGAGGTGTTGATGAGAAACCATGATGTGAGGAGGAAGGCAATGCATCCTTCAATAGATCACAAGAGTAACTAGGAAATTGGATGAGGGAAAGGTAGACACAAGGAATACTTAGAGATGATAGTGATGGGAATCAAGATGATTAGATAGAGGTACAAATCCTTGAATAGTGAGCAGGACACATAGATGACCCAAGGAAGCTTTAAAATTTTAGATAGGACAACTAGACATATATGTCATGTAGGAGACATGATCAAATTCCCCATGTATAAAGGATAAGTGGAGGAGTAAAATATCGAGGTAATAGTTGAGCTAGAAGTGCAAAATTGAAACATGCGTATCGAGAAGTTCGGAGAGTGCTTTGCTCAAGGATGACATGTTGTCACTGTTTATAACCCAAAGAGTGAAATTCTTCCTTATATTTCTTGTTAAGTTTTAACAAGTCCAAGAAAGTCAACTTGGGTCTCTCTTCATTTTTGACAAGCTTGAAGAGGAGAGAGAATAATGCTTGATATGTCACTGATTCGTGGATTTTATGAGCTTGAACTAGTAGATGCTCATTGTTTTTTTCGTAGTTTTGAGAATCCAAAAACTCTAGGTGGTGATTTTTTCATACAATTTAGTCTCATGAGGCCGGAAAAGTATAAAACAATCCACATAAGAACTCTCTTAGCTCCTGAAGGACTAAGGTATACATTTTTCGTACTTAGTCGGTAAGGTCTGAAAAATGGGTAAACTAATACCAGATCGACACACCTTAAAAAGCAATATATAGCCTAAGTTTGAAAGATCACTCAGAAATATACATTTGGTTACGAGAAATGGGGCTTACAACAATAAACTCGATGCTTTGTTCTTTAGGTGTCGCGAGCATGAAAAAGACATAAAGTACGCTTGGAATATTTTTCATGTTTGGGTCTAGAGCACGAAAAAGAGAAAACTAAGCTCATACTGGGTATTCCTTTTCCGTAAATTTAGTCCCTCAAGCCTGGAAAAGAGATAAACCTATGCCTAAAGATACTCTTCTCAATTCCATAGAAAAGAGAGTATTCCTTTCGCATAAATAATCTACATGGTCCGAGAAAGAGATAACTTACCACCAGTGTATATGATCGTTTAATTATTCTTAACGAGTCTGAACGAACAAGTTTACTTGCCTCTCTAGTCTGTTTGGAGGACTCAGACTAGAGCCTAAAGAAAAATCCATAAGGACGGGGAGCCTTATAATTGAGTATAGTTTGTAAAAAGATGCAAAATGAGGCGTATTTTGTCATGAAAAAACAATTAAGAAGCTTTCTGCAAACCTACCACAAGTGCGGCATGGGTACCAAAATACAATAAAATGTTCTAAACTAGGGTACCCATGTAAAGGAGTCCCTATCCATGGAAGAACAATGTTGTGTACGAGGTAAAAGTGGTTATACACCATAGTCCATGGATGCAAAAACGAACCTAGGGTTAAGCGAAGGATAAGGTGTAAGTGCAAAATCTGCAATGAAGACCAAATCCTACCCTATATGCGACGAAAAACAACTTTTAGATCATACTAGACCTATTGCAGCTAGTAAAATGCCATGGTATTAGATCATATATTAAAAATTTGATTTTAAACTATAGACAATGGGTAAAAATTTGAAATTTTTACTATAAAAAGTTCAAAACCAAAAATAAACATACCATTTAGAAATTTGACTATATTTGGCAATTTTACCTTCAAATTTCAAGTGCTCATAGTGGACAATCTGGTGGACCAATTTCAGAACCGTCAGTTGCAGGTTAGTGGTATCTTCCCCTTCTTTCATTACATCCATTCCATTTTTGTTTTTGATGCAAAATTTGATGGTTTTATGCTTGCCCTAAAAGCATCCCGAGGCATTCGTGGGTATCCTTCTTTAGAATCGCGAGTGCAGGTTTTATTCGCGGGTTTCCTATAATGCAACCTGTGTGTTCTTCACACTATGTAGAAAGCACAGTCGCGAATACTGCACGAGCTCTATTTTTTCAAAAATGATGAATGTAAAAGAGATTTTGATGATTTCTAAATGAAGGATAATATTGTTTGGCAGGAAAACATGGTTCCGGAGTGGAGAGAACGTGAGCATGAGGACATGGATCGAGATGTCACCACTCTACAAGCTTGATAAAGAAGTGGCTTGTTAAAGTTCTATTGTACCTTGAATATGCGTTCCCAAGTCTGCCTTTTGGAAGCTTTGGTAAGCTATTGGGATCACGAAATTTGTATCTTCAACATCTAAGGGGAGACCTTGGAATTGACGATAGATGACATCTATTTTATCACGGGTCTACCTCGCAGGGATACACCTATAAACTTGGAGGGCACTAGCCGGGGCGGTGACCCTCTAAGTGTGCAAGACTATGTCATCACCTACTATTTTCCTGGTACACAAAAATCGGGGTCACAAGTCCCAATTTCATAGATCTCAAGCTTTCCATTGAAAGACATGATAAGCACAGTTGCCAGGATTGCAAGATCATTCGCATTGCATCTAGCAATAAGGACTCATATGCAGGTGGTGGTAGAGTGCATGCAGGGATTCTTGTTTGACTGGTGCTCGAGACTGCTCCTGATAATGAAGAAACAATTGTATGATTGCAAGAGGGTTGAAGGAAAAACTTTGGTTATGCAAGTATTCTAGTGGCGTTTTTCTTCGAGAGGGTTCATGCCCTCAGTCCTGTGGTGACCTTACCTCCTAGTCCAGCTTGTGAGCCTCAACTCACGTGGTAGGGAGACATTTTCCTATGACAGGGTGGTAGTGGTGCGGTCCAAAAAGGTTATGACAACGACTTCTACTCCTGGTGGAGTTTACAAGTTCCTACTTTGGAGCAGTTTCCCTACGCTAGATTAGATTTTAGTGGAGATCCAGAACTCATCCTCCCTCCTGGAGGAGCATGGGGGGAGATTGGTATATCTTTTTATCTTTTTAGTTATTTGTTTTTTATGAGTTTTTATTCATAAAATTATATATACATATGTATATGAGTTTGACCTTATTTTATGTTTATATGCAGATGTTGGGCCTGTCCGCCCCAATGGCCATCCCATAACTTTTATGCGTCCCGTGCAGGTTGGTGGGGACGATGGTTTACTACGTGTTACTGAGGGGACGATTGGTGAAAAGCATGAAGAAATTTCATTCTCATGTGCATAAGAAAGCATGGAGGTAGATTGTTGCTTATAGATTTGTAAAAACGAAATTACTAGCAAAAAAATCCAAAATGCTATGCTACAGATTGCATACCAATGTGATATTAAGGAATCCTTGTTTACAAAACCCGAGTTACTATTGAGGTTTTGAGGATTATTTCCTCACAAATTTATATTGTTGTGGTGATGTCTCTTTGACAATGATGATGGGTCGATTCATGATTCTTTGTGGAGATGCTTCTTTCGATGAAGTTGACAGAACATGAAGGACCACTCTTGGCAAAAGACAAAAGGTAAGATTTTTGCAATAATGGTAGGAGAGATGTTGGGATTTCACCTCCTGAAATTCGATGTATCAAAATGGATATTACACAATGATTGTTGGACATAATTATTGAAGGAGCGATCAAATTTCAATGATGCCATTGCTACAAGTCATATGGATAAGGAATAATGTTCCCATCCTTTTGGCGATGTTCGATTCAGTAACAATATTGGAAAGTAACACAAAAGTGATGTTGTATAGTCGATGCTTGGAGGAAACCAGATGTAAGGTTATCTCTATGCAAACCACATGACAAGCTAGTGCACATGGAGAACTCTGGATTGGTGAGTATGCTTGTAAGCGATAAGTATGAAGACTTGGGGCACATGCATTTCTTGTTTCATTGTGTTCCCATTGGGCCGGAAACCATCCGATATGTTATGACTTCTCATTTACATGACACATGTAAGCAATTGTTAACTGATCCAGAGAAGCTAAAGGATCTAGTGGAGTTTGTGCAACACCTTCTTGATATAAAGGATAAGTATGCCAAAATTATTAGCATGCATGGCATTTAACAATGATAAAGGTTTTCAAAATGATTTGAATTCATCATTTAAATTCTTTATTAATTTGAATACAAGATCCCTAGACTATATTTCTTTGTTTGTTCATGATAAAATTCAGAAGGGTCTCAAGGGAGTCAACGAAGATGATGCAGAAATAGCACTTGACAAGGTAATGATGTTGTTTCACTATTTTCATGAAAATGATGTATTTGAGAAGTACTGCAAGCAAAATTTGGCTAAGCATATCCTATCCAGAAAAATTGTATCAGATGATGCTGAGAGGAGCCTAATCGTGAAATTGAAGACATAATCTGGTTATCAGTTCACTTCAAAGATGGAAGGTATGTTTACATATATGGAGACTTCTAGGGACACTATGCAAGGTTTTAATGCATTGCTAGCTGGCTCGAGTGAAGGATAGCTTGTTCTCAACTACAACACTTATTTAGATGACAATGAAGGTCGTGCCATCTGTCCATTTATGTTTGGGATAGTAAATCTCATATGGGCTCTATGTTTTACATATTCTTCACAAGTCTCATTCTGAATATAAGGGTCTCAATAGTATATTGGCATCTGTTCTCTGGATATTCTAGACTTTGAAAGAGAACATATTGAAGCCAGGAAAACATAACTTAGCCCGTGGTTATAATTGATATATTATAGAAAGGGCAATTCATATGCAAACTAAAATCTCACGAACTCAATTATATAGGTCCAAGGGATTCCCAAAAGGCCAATATTCTTATCTCTTCTCCCAAATTTATCATACCAACATTTAAAGAAGAACCCATAAACAAAAGGAACTAAAACCATGCCCATTACTTAGCGACATAAAAACAATTTGGTTTTTCCAATCAATTAAAACATGTTAATTGTTATACAATAAGTAGATTTGGTTGTGAGTGGGTACCTTAGATGAAACTTCTAGACTGGAGTGAGGTCCTTCCTGTTTCTATCATTCCATTGCAACTTCTGTTTACAGATGAGATTGCGTTCATCATCTATCATAAGTGAAGTGTTTGCATTCTCATCTTGGAAGCCATCGACATTATCAGAAGGAAAACTCATAGAATCTCTCTATGTAGTATCGTACCAATAGTAATTGTTGTTTTGTCTGTGTTAATATTTTGGCATGGATTCCATCGTGATTAGAAAAATAGGCCCATTAATATTTTTGGGAAGGTTAGACAAATTACATGCTCTTACTTAAATTCAACAAGGCACTGTATTTATTATACATCATACTAAAGAATCAGAAGTAGAAAGAAAGAATTGTAAGTTTGATAGTACGTAACAAATCACCCTTGGATTTTTGCCTTTGTTGCCTACCTAGTGAATGGATCTTGATGAGTCCAAAAACTCCGAAGAAAACTCTGGGGGGTGATTTTTCATACAATTTAGTCTCCCGAGGCTGGAAAAGTATAAAACAATCCACAAAAGAACTCTCTTAGATCTCGAAGCACAAAGGTATACCTTTTTCGTACTTAGTCGGTAAGGTATGAAAAATGGTAAACTAATACTAGACTGACACACCTTCAAAAGCAACATATAGCCTGATTTTAACGACTGTGAAGGAAGGAAAGATCACTCGGAAAGATACATTTGGCTACGAGAAATGGGGCTTACAACAGTAAACTCAATGATTTGTTCTTTAGGTTTTGCGAGCATGACAAAGACATAAAGTACGCTCATAATATTTTTCATGTTTGGGTCCACAACATGAAAAAGAGAAAACTAAGCTCATACCGGGTGTTCCTTTTTTGTAAATTTAGTCCCTCAAGTCTGGAAAAGAGATAAACCTATGCCTGAAGATACTCTTCTCAATTCCGCAGAAAAGAGAGTATTCCTTTTGCGTAAATAATCTACATGGTCCGAGAAAGAGATAAGTTACCACCAATGTAGATGATCGTTTAATTATTCTTAACGAGTTTGAACAAACAAGTTTACTCGACTGTCTAGTCTGTTTGGAGGAGTCAGACTAGGGCCTAAATAAAAATACATAAGGATAGGGAGCCCTAAATGAAGGATAATGTTGTTTGGTAGGAAAACATGGTTCTGGAGTGGAGAGAATGTGAGCATGAGGACATGGATCAAGATGCTGCCACTCTACAATCTTGATAATGAAGTGGCTTGTTAAAGTTCTATTGTACCTCGAATATGTGTTCCCAAGTCCGCCTTTTGGAAGCTTTGGTAAGCTATTGGGATCACGAGCTTTGGCTCTTCAACATCCAAGGGGAGACCTTGGAATTAACGATAAATGGCATTTATTTTATCACGGGTCTATCTCGCAAGGGTACACCTGTGAACTTGGAGGGCACTAGCCAGGGCAATGACCTTCTAAGTGTGCAAGACTACGTCAACACCTACTGTTTTCCTGGTACACAAAAATCAGGGTCATAAGTCCCAATTTCACAGATCTCAATCTTTCCAATGAAAGTCATGGTAAGCACGGTTGCCAGGGTTGCAGGATCATCTGCGTTGCATCTATCAACAAGGATTCATATGCGAGTGACGGTAGAGGGCATGCGGGGGTTCTTGCTTGACTGGTGCTCGGGATTGCTCCCAATAATGAAGAAACAACTCTCTGATTGCAAGAGGGGTTGAAGGAAAAACTTTGGTTATGCAAGTATTCTAGTGGTGTTTTTCTTCGAGAGGGTTCATGCCCTCAGTCCCACAGTGACCTTACCTCTGAACCAACTAGTGAGCCTTGACTCACACAGTAGGGAGACATTTTCCTACGACAGGGTGGTGGTGTTGCGGTCCAGAACGGTTATGATGACAACTTCTACTCCTGGTGGAGTTTACAGGTTCCTTCTCTAGATTAGTTTCCCTATGCTGGATTAGATTTCTGTGGAGATCCAGAACTCATCCTCCCTCCTGGAGGAGCATGGTGGGAGATAGGTATGTCTTTTTATCTTTTTAGTTATTTGACTTTTATGAGATTTTATTCGTAAAATTGTATAGACATATGTATACAAGTTTGACCTTGTTTTAGGTTTATATGCAGATGTTGGGCCTGTCTGCCCCAATGGCCATCCCAGAACTTTTGTGTGGCCCATGCAAGTTGGTGGGGACGATGGTTTACTACGTGTTTTTGAGGGGACAATTAGTGAAAAGCATGAAGACAATTTATTCTCATATGCATAAGAAAGCACAGAGCTAGATTGTTGTTTATAGATTTGTAAAAAATAAATTACTAACAAAAACAATCCAAAATGCTATGCTACAGATTGCATACCAATTTGATATTAAGGAATCCCTGTTAACAAAACCCGAGTTACTATTGAGGTTTTGAGAATTATTTCCTCACAAAATTATATTGTTGTGGCAATGTCTCTTTGACAAAGATGATGGGTCGGTTCATGATTCTTTGTGGAGATGCTTCTTTAGATGAAGTTGACAGAATATGAAGGACCACTCTCGACAAAAGACAAAAGGTAAGATTGTTGCAATAATGGTAGGAGAGATGTTGGGCTTTCACCGCGTGAAATTCGATGTATCAAAATGGATATTACACAATGATTGTTGGACATAATTATTGGAGTGATCAATTTTTAATGATGTCATTGCTACAAGTCATATGGATAAGGAACAATGTTCTTATCCTTTTGGCGATGTTCGGTTCAGTAACGATCTTGGAAAGTAACACACAAGTGATGTTGTATAGTCGATGCTTGGAGGAAACCAGATGTAAGGTTATCTCGATGCATGCACGAGAGGGAAATGATTGCAAACCACATGACGAGCAAGTGCACATGGAGAACTTTGGATTGGTGAGTATGATTGCGAGCGACAAGTATGAAGAGTTGGGGCACATGCATTGTTTATTTCATTGTGTTCCCAGTGGGATGGAAACCATCCGAGATGTTATGAATTCTCATTTACGTGACACATGTAAGCAACCAGAGAAGCTAAAATATCTAGTGGAGTTTGTGCAACACCTTCTTGATATGAAGGATAAGTATGCAAAAATTATTAGCATGCATGGCATTTAACAATGATAAAACTTTTCAAAATGCTTTGAATCCATCTTTCAAATTCGGTATTAATTTGAATACAAGATCCCTAGAGTATATTTCTTTGTTTGTTCATGATAAAATTCGGAAGGGTCCCGAGGGAGTCAACAAAGATTATGTAGAAATATCACTTAACAAGGTAATGATGTTGTTTCACTATCTTCATGCAAATGATGTCTTTGAGAAATACTACAAGCAACATTTGGCTAAGCGTCTCCAATCAAGAAAAAATGTTTCAAATGATGCTGAGAGGAGCCTAATCGTGAAATTGAAGACATAATGTGGTTATCAGTTCACTTCAAAGTTGGAAGGTATGTTTACAAATATGGAGACTTCCAGGGACGCCATGCAAGGTTTCAATGCATTGTTGGATGGCTCCAATGAAGGATAGCTTGTTCTCAACTACAATACTTATTCAGATGACAATGAAGGTCATGCCATCTGCCCATGTATGTTTTGGATAGTAAATCTCATATGGGCTCTATGTTTTACATATTCATCACAAGTCTCATTTTGAATATAAGGGTCTCAATAGTATATTGGCATCTGTTCTCTAGAGATTCCAGACTTTGAAAGAGAACGTATCGAAGCCAGACAAATATAACTTAGCCCGTGGTTATAATTGATATCTTATAGAAAGGGTAGTTCAGATGCAAACTAAAAGCTTCACGAACTCAATTATATAGGTCCAATGGATGCCCAAAAGGCCAATATTCTTATCTCTTCTCCCAAATTGATCATACCAACATTTAAAGAAGAACCCAAAAACAAAAGAAACCAAAACTATGCCCATTACTTAGCGACATAAAAACAATTTGTTTTTCCAATCAATTAAAACCTGTTAATTGTCATACAATAGGTAGATTTGGTTGTGAGTGGGTACCTTGGCTGAAACTTCTAGACTGGAGTGAGGTCCTTCCTGTTTCTGTCATTCCATTGCAACTTCCGTTTACAGATGAGATTGCGTTCACCATCTATCATAAGTGAAGTGTTTGAATCCTCTTGGAGGCCATCAACATTATCAGAAGGCAAACTCATACAATCTATCTGCGTAGTACCATACTGGTAGTAATTGTTGTTTTCTTTGTGAAAATCTTTTGGCATGGATTCCATCGTGCTTGGAACAAGAGGCCCATTAATATATTGGGGAAGGTTAGAAAAATTACATGCTCTTCCCTAAATTCAGCAAGGCACTGTACTTATTATACATCATACTAAAGAATGAGAAGTAGAAAGAAAGAGTTGGAAGTCTGATAGTACGTAACAAATCACCCTTGTCTTTTTGGATTTGTTGCCTACCTAGTGAATGGATCCTCATGAGCCTGAAAACTCCGAAGAAAACTCTAGGGGGGTGTTTTTTCGTACAATTTATTCTCTTGAGGCCAGAAAAGTATAAAACAATCCAAAGAAGAACTCTCTTAGCTCCCGAAGGACTAAGGTATACCTTTTTCGTACTTATTCGGTAAGCTTCGAAAAATGGGTAAACTAATAGCAGACCGACACACCTTCAAAAGCAACATATATCCTGAGTTTAACCACTATGAAGGAAGGCAAGATCACTCAGAAAGATACATTTGGTTACGAGAAATGGGGCTTACAACAGTAAACTCGATGCTTTGTTCTTTAGGTTTTGCGAGCATGACAAAGACATAAAGTACGCTCAAAATATTTTTCATGTTTAGGTTCAGAGCACGAAAAAGAGAAAACTAAGCTCATACCAAGTGTTCCTTTTCCGTAAATTTAGTCCCTCAGGTCTGGAAAAGAGATAAACCTGTTCCTAAAGATACTCTTCTCAATTCCGTAGAAAAGAGAGTATTCCTTTCGTGTAAATAATCTACATGGTCTGAGAAAGAGATAACTTACTGCCAATGTAGATGATCGTTTAATTATTCTTAACGAGTCTGAACGAACAAGTTTACTCGGTTGTCTAGTTTGTTTGGAGGAGTCAAACTAGGGCTTAAAGAAAGCTCCATAAGGACGGGGAGCCTTATAATTGGGTATAGTTTGTAAAAAGTTGCAAAATGAGGCTCATTTTGTCATGAAAAAACAGTAAAGAAGGCTTCCACAAACCTATCACAACTGCGGCATGGGTACCGGAAGACAATAAAATGTTCTAAACTAGGGTACCCATGTAAAGGAGGCCCTATCCACGGAAGAACAATGATGTGTACGAGGTAAAATTGGTTGTACACCATAGTCCATGGATGCAAAAATGATCCTAGGGTTAAGCGGAGGATAAGGTGTAAGTGCAAAGTCTGTAATGAACACCAAATCCTACCCTATATGCGACGAAAAACAAATTTTAGATCATCCAAGACCATGGTATTAGTTCATATATTAAAAATTTGATTTTAAACAATAGATAATGGGTAAAAATTTGAAATGTTTACTATAAAAAGTTCAAAACCAAAAATAAACATACCATTTGGAAATTTGACTATATTTGGCAATTTTACCTTCGAATTTCAACTGCTCATAGCGGACAATCCGGTGGACCAATTTCAGAACCGTTAGTTGCAGGTTAGTGGTATCTTCCCCTTCTTTCATTTCATCCATTCCATTTTTGTTTTTGATGCAAAATTTGATGGTTTATGGTTTCCCTAAAAGCATCTCGGGGTATTCGTGGGTATCCTTCTTTAGACTCGCGAGTGCAGATTTTATTCGCGGGTTGCCTACAGTGCAACCCGCATGTTCTTCGCACTGTGCAGAAAGCATAGTCGCGAATACTGCGCGAGCTCTATTTTTTCAAAAATTATGAATGTAAAAGAGATTTTGATGATTTCTAAATGAAGGATAATGTTGTTTGGTAGGCAAACATGATTATGGAGTGGAGAGAATGCGAGCATGAGGACATGGATCGAGATGCCGCCACTCTACAAGCTTGATAAAGAAGTGGCTTGTTAAAGTTCTATTGTACCTCGAATATGGGCAAGTCCGCCTTTTGGAAGCTTTGGTAAGATATTGGGATCACGAGCTTTGGCTCTTCAACATCCAAGGGGAGACCTTGGAATTGCTAATAGATGACATTTATTTTATCATGGGTCTATCTCGCAGGGGTACACCTGTGAACTTGGAGGGCACTAGTCGGGGCGGTGACCCTCTAAGTGTGCAAGACTACGTCAACACCTACTATTTTCGTGGTACGCAAAAATCAGGGTCACAAGTCCCAATTTCACATATCTCAAGATTTCCATTGAAAGTCATGGTAAGCACAATTGTCAAGGTTGCAGGATCACCTGTGTTGCATCTAGCAACAAGGACTCATATGCGGGTAGAGGTAGAGTGCATGTGCAGGTTCTTGTTTGAATGGTGCTCGGGATTGCTCCTGATAATGAAGAAACAACTGTCTGATTGCAAGAGGGGTTGAAGGAAAAACTTTGGATATGCAAGTATTCTAGTGGCATTTTTCTTCGAGAGGGTTCATGCCCTCAGTCCCGTGGTGACCTTACCTCCTAGCCCAGCTGGTGAGCCTCGACTCACGTGATAGGGAGACATTTTCCTACGACATGGTGGTGGTGGTGCGGTCCAGAACGGTTATGACGACGACTTCTACTCCTAGTGGAGTTTGCAGGTTCACTTCAAAGTTGGAAGGTATGTTCACATATATGGAGACTTCTAGGGATGCTATGCAAGGTTCAATGCATTTCTTGGCTCCAGTGAAGGATAGCTTGTTCTCAACTACAATACTTATTCAGATGACAGTGAAGGTCGTGCCATCTACCCATGTATGTTTTGGATAGTAAATCTCATATGGGCTCTATGTTTTACATATTCATCACAAGTCTCATTATGAATATAAGGGTCTCAATAGTATATTGGCATATGTTCTCTAGATATTCCAGACTTTGAAAGAGAACATATCGAAGCCAGGCAGACATAACTTAGCCCGTGGTTATAATTGATATCTTATAGAAAGGGCAGTTCAGATGCAAACTAAAAGCTTAACGAACTCAATTATATAGGTCCAAGGGATGCCCAAAAGGCCAATATTCTTATCTCTTCTCCCAAATTTATGACACCAACATTTAAAGAAGAACCCAAAATTAAAAGCAACCAAAACCATGCCCATTATTTAGCGACATAAAAACAATTTGTTTTTTTCCAATAAATTAAACCCTGATAATTGTTATACAATAGGTAGATTTGGTTGTGAGTGAGTACCTTGGCTGAAACTTCTAGACTGGAGTGAGGTCCTTCCTATTTCTGTCATTCCATTACTTCCATTTACAAATGAGATTGTGTTTACCATCTATCATAAGTGAAATGTTTGAATCCTCATCTTGGAGGCCATCGACATTATCAAAAGAAAAACTCATAGAATCTCTCTACGTAGTACCATACCGGTAGTAATTGTTCTTTTGTCTCTGTTAATATTTTGGCATGGATTCCATCGTGCTCATAACAAGAGGCCTATTCATATTTTGGGGAAGGTTAGAAAAATTACATGCTCTTCCATAAATTCAGCAAGGCACAGAAAGACCTGAAAAATTGATAGTAGGCTTGCCTGTTTGCAACAACAAATTACCCTTAGCTTTGTGATTTTGTTGCCTACTTGATGAATGAATCCTGATGGAACTTTCCATCAAGAATGAATTATAATTCAAATCAGAATTCAAACCCAATAGAAAATGACGTTTTGACATACTCAATGTTTTGACGTTTCCAAAAATAACCATGTATAAATGGAGGATCGCAAAAGAAATAAAACAATGTGACCAAGAGTTTTAGTTGTCTTTTATCCTACTCTTTAGTTGTCTTTTATCCTATTCGTTGTATTACCATAGCTTTTCGTTAGAAGTCAATATCAGCTTTGCAATAATGTGTGGTGGGATTGGGATTTGAACGCCACGTGTTTTTACTATCTCAACTCTGGTCTCCATCACGCGGCACGCCCCTAGACAACCGGAGCACATATAAAACAAAATTCAACTAAAAAATTATATAAATAAAAATCAATACGACGTGGAGAACAAAAATACTAATGAAAAGCATGTCAGATTCCGCGGTTAGCTTTTTGGCGTGTCCCTCAAAGGCAAATTGTAATGAATCAGAAATTCTAATGAAGACCGTATATGGGATATAAAAAAATCTGACATAAAATCTTAGAAAAGGCATGTTAGGTGCTTATCAAAGGCAAATGGAAATGGAAATTGTAATGGAATCCGAGTGCGCGGCCCAAGAAATTTGAAACAACCGTTGCCGTAAGCTAAACGTGTAGCAGTTTTACATTGCTTCATCGTTTCATTTCAGTGCTTCTGCTCTCTCTCACCCGCAATGTAGTTTTTTTTCGTGTGGAAAAACTCCGCCTCTGTGTGTGGTAATGCCTACATCTCTGTTGTGTGATTGCGTCTGTGTGGTAATGCCTGCGTGTGTCTGTGTTGTCTGTGTGTGATTGTAGATGTGGTAATGTCTGTGTTGTCTGTGTGTGATTGTCTATGTGGCAATGCCTGTGTGTGTCTGTGTTGTGCTGTGCTCTGTGTGTTGTGTGTGATGGGGGAGAGAACGATACCACCAACATTCGTACATGCATTTCAGTGGTAAGTACCTATTGCGATTTGTTTTCGCTTGATGTCTGCTGGTGGGACGGGATGGGTTTCCGATGTTGACGTATTAATAATTTATGATATGTCTGCAGGAGTTACTCGTGGGTTCATTGGGTTGGCTAGCCGTGGAAGCAACCGAAGCTCTAACAACTGAAGCGTGCAGGATGGAAGAGTGGCTCACAAGCTGTCCTTATCCAGGTTAACTTTTAATACGGTTTTCATTTGAGTAGAGGTGCTTCTGCCTTAATAATTCCTGGGTTGCAAGTTCAAACAATTCGACGGTTACGTTTTTTACACTTCAATCATTTTAATAGATATTAAAGAATTATAATATTTCCAAATTCCGTGTAAGATCTTACACTTCAAGAATTATAATAAATTAAATGAAAATAACTGTAGACTCCCATAGATCCCGTATAGCTTTAAATAGGCACCCATTGGGGTTAGTTCTTGCAGAAGTGCTGACTAAAAAAACCATCAAAGACTCTGATGGCTCCGATGACATGGACAATTTTGAGAAAATGATGGACTTCCGAGATATACCAGCAGAGACCAAAAATGGATCTCACAGCCTACAGGATACTTATTTCATATATTTGGAATCCACAAATGACGAGGAGTTGGCCTCCATGGGATACTCCATCCAAATTGAAGAGATTCTAGGATTTACTTTGGCTTCGCTCAATAGATTGAGGATGACACTGAAGAGAAAGATGGCTGTCTTAATTGAGGTTGCAAAAAAATTGATGGATGTCCTAACTGAGGTTGCACAAAAATTTAGATAGTCCTTTGCGCAGATCCTCATGGCAAGTTTGGTAGGAATGTCTAGATTAGTGTTACTAGTGAGGGAGTTAATGAAAAATGAGATCACAGAAGACTACCTGTGCGAACTCATTCCAGATTACCACGGGGTGTTGTAATACACCAACCTATACTAAAGAAAACATCCAAGATAGATTCCCTCTTGTATTCAGTGGGCTTCAAGTCGGATCTGGATACAGGGCTGAAGGAATCAATGAAAGAGTTTCAAAATTGAGCCCTGATGCATTCTCGGGAAGAGCATCTGCCGATCTTTGATATTCCACTGCATTATTGTGTACATGAAAGACGTGGATAACAAGAGAAATTCTACAAATAGACTGAATTTATCAAAGGTTCCACTTCCACGCCTAGCCTTTGTCGTGATCACTGCAGGATAAGTGATTTATTCATATCTCAATACTTGCTTAAAGGAACAAGTTGTATCTACTGTGAAAGAGATGTGCTAACCTCACGAAGATGCTCATAGAGAATCCGTAGATGAAGCCACTAGAGAGAGCACCACAGCATTTTCCTAGATAATCAACGAGGGTGCCATGGTGAGGTCTCTTCACAACACCTCTTTTCCCAAATTCTTTAGTGACCCAACTTAGGACAAGTCGGACAGTGTTGTTGGATTGTTGTGGTTAGTTTTGTACCTTTCTGAAGCCACCACAGATCGAGAATCTTCTATGATGCATCAGTCCTAGTCCGACAATAGACCCAATTATGGAAGGACTCCATGGAAGCTCGAGTATGCGGAGTAGGCCAAGTAAGGAAGGAATCCACGTAAGCCTTAATGTGCACATCTCACTGAACCACTACACAAGAAGAGCTTATCCATAAAAACACCACCCTCAGGAACTATGCGGAAGAACACTAAAAGCATAGATTCTATCTGATTTAGTTGATGACAACTGTCCATTGCATAATCTTTATATAATCTTCTGTAATGACCTATATAATGAGACTCTAGATGATAGAGAGTTAGTTGATTGTTGTTTCCAGTTAATTTATATGGATAGAATTCTCTGGTGTTATTGTGAGTTTTTAGCGCTCTGCATATATGATCTGAGGCCAGGCATCCTTTTTAACTCAATTTATACTAATGTAACCTCTTCTGTTGGTAATATAATTAAGACTCATGGTTGTTTTCTCTCTATCTCTATATTTCTTTCCTTGCATGGATATTGTATTATTTCTGCATTATGTTGATTTGATATATTTTATGCATTTTTAGTGAAACTCTAATAAGTAACTACCAAACTTTCCTGTGCTCTGCACTATAGTTCCAGAAAATGTAGGCCTATTTCCTTTGGAAGGTTATAATGTTGGCATAACTTCTAATACCTCGATTTTTTCCTCTGGTTCATGTGGGATGAAGAATGTATATATTTTTTAAAAATAACTTGGCTAGGAGCCTAGATATACACGGTTTTATGTTTGAAGCATTACATGATACACTAACTATTCACTAGGCAGGCATTTGGTTTTGGAGCATTACATGAGCCTAGCCTTTGTCGTGATCACTGCAGGATAAGTGATTTATTCATATCTCAATACTTGCTTAAAGGAACAAGTTGTATCAGTGTACTGTGAAAGAGATGTGCTAACCTCACGAAGATGCTCATAGAGAATCCGTAGATGAAGCCACTAAAGAGAGCACCACAGCGTTCCTTTGTTTCTTTTTGCCCTTTTTTTTATCATTTTAACTTAGAATATTTTGGGTATTTTTTGTGTTGTCCAAAGACACTTCTAAATGTTTTTGGGCACTTTTACTAAACTTTGCTTGTTGGATTTTAGCAGGTCTATTTGAAAAGAAGAGGATACGCTGCCCAAAAAACCAATTTGTGGGCCATCTGGAGCTTCCAGGAGGCTTCCCCTTAGCTGAGATTCTTTTCCTTATAGTTTGTAAGCCTTTGGATCCCAGATGACAAGGACCAAAGGGCATTTTTGCTAAGGCATTGTAACCGAGTAATAAAAAGCAAGTTTGAGTAGGTTCTTTCGAGCCAACTCCCCATCCCCGAGGGGGGATTCTGCGTTTTTGTGATTTTTTTTAGTTTTTTCTAGTTTAGTTGTTTTTAATAGCATTGTATAATTTGAATCATAAGCATTTCAATATTTTTTTCAAATTCAAAGTAATCATAGTACTTACCCCAAGACTTCCCGATTGGCCTGAAAGGGGAAAGAGCTGCTTGGTAGGACTAATTAGATAATTTGTGATTGTTTTTGGCATTTTTCTGTTATCTAAAAACAACCCCTCCTTGCTTTCCTGATTGAGGCCCATTTGGACCGAAAGAGATTCTTGGAGTTTTTTAAATTTTTAACAAGAACACAAATTTAAAATCCTTAAAAAATTACCAAGACTCCTTCCCTGTATGCTCTACACCGCTGCAGCTTGTCTGATCATTGGCTGTATCAGAAAGGGATACGAGTTACCAAATTTAATAGGAAAATCCACACAAATGATTTTCTCGAGAACTCGGGAGATTGAAAAGGGTAACTACTACAGAGTCAGGGGGCTACTCCAAGCAGGTTCATCCTCGCCCCGTTTAACACTTGGTATTACCGCTTTAGCACTCAGTACGAAGGGACTTGACTTGTTGGGCCAAACCCACAATTAACCCACGCCCTTAATTACTCATTGACCAACGAGACAACTGCAATACTTACACAACACAACAACACTCCACTTTTACAAGCACTCCATATTCATCGGCACTCGTTTGTTTTACTTTCAATGCTTAAATCAATTATTGCAAAATGTCGTGAATGATGTTACATTGTCATATGTTTTTGATGTGATCTCTTTCTTGGAATAGTCCGTTGTGTTATTTTATCATTTTCATATTAACTCCTAGATTTAGTCTTTTCTTTCGTAGACTAAAAACCATAGATTTTCTTTTAATAGGGTTTACCCCCCTTGGCTTCATTAGGAGTTGGCCTAAACAAAGGAGTCAAGAACAAGGTGCAGCCATGACTCGAGACTTGCCCCCAAGGACACACCGAGTGGCTTGAAGATTTCTGCGACGTCCCCGCCAGTGTGTGAAAGGCAGCAACACGAAGCATTCACTAAAAGATGCCTACATTATTGGATAAATTATTGTTGATACATTGATTATGAAATGTTGCTAACCATCTGACAGGATTTAACTTGTACAGAATTCCATGATCTACAAGGACAAGTGATCCCATTGATATACGGATGGATTAGAAGTGGAAAGCCTCTAGAAACATGACTCTTAGACCTAGAATGATCTCATGTAGATATTTGGTGATTATAAGCGGAAGGCTTCTACATATGTCAATCTCTCTGCTACTTCAAATGATTATGGAAAGCAATTTCCTTCCATAGCAAATGAATTATGGAGGACAAATTTCACTTAGCCAATATCTGAGAGACAGAGGGAGTTATCCCTCCAAGATGAGGATCCTGGTCTATTGCATTTGATAGAAACCTGATAAAGTTTTCCTAAGTCAAGGAAGAACAAAGTTAAGATCCTGAGCAGATCGAGCATGATGGCGGTGACTACAATGATGACACTGTTGTCTTGATTTAGACAAGATAATTGAAGGATCCTTAATGAACTTGGTTGTCACCAGGATGGATACTTACTTTGTATGTTTGGTTGTCCGGTCTACATTCATGTGCCCAAGGATAGAAGGACGAAACTAGAAATTTCAAGCAAGAAGGGAACATTTGTGGGATATAGTGAGTCTTCAAAGGCTTACAGAATGTACATCCTAGGATCAAGGCATATCGAAGTCAATAGGGATGTAACTTTTGAAGAATAAATGGCTATACGAAAAGGAAGAGGATCTGATACAGAGATCGACGATGAAGTGGTGAGATCATCTCCCCCTCCAGAAGTTAAGAGGGAGTTTGAAGAAAAGAATGAACCAATCGATCCCATTGATCCAATTGAACTAATTGTTGCTCCCACAAATATGGAAAAGACCTAGATGGGCACAATAGACATTATTGGATGCTGAGGGGAACGAAGCTCCGTACAGAATCCATCAGAAAGCAAAAGACCTCAGAGGTTCTCGAGTTATGTAGCACTGATGAGTCAAATCATTGACTCAGAACCTACCACGTACGAAGAAGCTTCCAAACACCAAGTTTGGAAGGATGTTGTTATCACCAACCTTGTAGTTGCCTATGTGAGGTGGATCCGGGATGGATGGTAGAGGGGCAAGCAACTAAGGAGGTGGAACCAAGACTGCCTCGACTCCCAAATGGATGGTTGTCACGCCAATCAAGGCAACCTTCACTATATGTTATCTAAGTCCAAGACAACAACGGGGGAGACCCGGATCTACTCCCGACAGGAGAGATCAAACCTAGACACCAGAACAGATCAAATGTGGCTTTGAGGTACGTAAAGTGTAAGGTAAATGGAAACCCTAGATTTAGGGTTTAGGTACTAGTAACTAATGGAGATGACCACTATCTTGGGAAACGTAACTATGACAGGGTGAGCAAGGACAGAGTTGGGACTGTCTAGTACCAAGGAGACAGACTCAGTGAAAGATAGGTAACTTGAGTTATCAATGAATGTTGACAAAGAGAATGGGAGTACGGTCAATTTAGGGCTAGTGCTAGAGATAGGAGATTAGTGCCTTTCGTGCATTGGGCAATGGAGTCAGTATTAGCACAATTTTTTGGTGAACCCACCTGGGATATACCCTGATCTATGGACCCAGAAAAGGATTTGGCTTAGAAGATTCAGGTTACAAGAAAATCAGCAGAAGGAGGGCTAGCGCTAGGGTTTGGAGAGGCAGATCTGCAGATCTAGAGCCACCAAGAGACTATCAGCTTAGCTTTGGAGGAGAAATGAGATCAGGATAGCCCGATCTACAAACCCAAGTCAGAAAATTGTAGGAAAGATCAGATCTGAAAAAGTTAAAATCTGATGAGGGGGGCTAGGACTCTGAAAGTTAGTTGTTTAGATCTAGGGCAACCTGGCAGGAACTAGCTCAATGTTGGGGGTGTTCTGGAGTGCTCAAGCCTTGATCTATCAGCCTAGCCTGTTAGATTTTAGAAAAAGTAAACTCCGGAAAAGTCCAGTTTTCAGTGAAGGAATAACTGAACATCGAGACAACCGACTAGAATGATTTAGGCATAGAATCCAACTCACCAAAGGCATGTTCTGTCACCAACTCAGAGCCGAGACACAATATAAACAGGGAGGCTTATCCAACAAAGTTTCTAGTGGGGAAAAACTCCTCCATGCCATAAGTCAAGAAGTCAGTCCGGTTGAAAACTAAATTGGAAGGTAATGGAGGTGGAGATAGTGAATGATGAAGCCAACACTAGCAAGCCAAAACAATGGTGGGAATGACTACCTCTATTCTTCCTAAGGAGGGTAAAACCAATGAGTATAGATTAGGAACTTTCAAGTCTAAGTAGGGACATCAATACATCATACAAAATACATCCAAGTCCATATAATTATGACCGCCAGATCATGACACCACATGTTAATACATGTCACAAAAATGAGTATAAGAGCAATGATAACCATAACACAATATAAAAAATCGAGTCATAATCATGCATATAATCCATCTTAAACATCATCTGTCCAATGAGAAAGCACTGATATAAAACTGGGCATCAATAACTACTCTGTAATGACTAAAGAGCTACATCGGTCCTCAGATCTGAGTGTCCTGAGACTCAGTCCTGACATGGGAGAGTACAATAGTCCACCAATACAATAATGATCCGTCAAAACTGCTCATCTTAGCATCTCATATGTAAGAGATCTAGCTGAAAAATGCACTGTGTCTGAAAAATAGAATATGGTAGCCTAGCTATTATATATGTGATAACAGATGCCATAATGGAGGAGTTCCACTCCATCATGAAGAATGGCGTATGGGAGGTTGTATCGAGACCTGAGGGGAAGTCAGTAGTGACCTCCTAATGGCTTTCAAGATTAAACACGGAGCAAATGGTAACGTGGAAAAACATAAGGCCAGATTTGTTGCCAGAGGATTCTCTCAGAAAGAGGGAGTTGACTATGATGAAACATTTGCTCTAGTGGCTCGATATACTTCCATTAGAACCATCATTGCTATTGCTTCAACTATGGGATGGAAGCTGCATCAGATGGATGCAAAGACAACCTTCCTCAATTGTATTATCAAGGAAGAAGTTTACATTAAACAACCATAAGGGCTTATTGTCTATGAGAAAGATTCTCACTTATGTAAACTGAGAAACGCATTATATGGGCTCAAGTAAGCACCTCGTGCTTGGTATGGACAAATAGACAGATTCACCAAGAGTGATCCAAACCCCAATCTTTACTACAAGATTGAGGATAATGAGCCATTGATTTTTGTCTTGTACGTGGACGACTTGTTTCTCACATGAAATGAGTTGTTGCATTTCTTGGTTTGTTGACATGGAGACTTTGCTACTTGTAATGATGTTGCTGAAAAGACAATAGTTAAATCACTAGAAACCCAAATTAAAAACCATTCATACACAACCCATATTTTGAGCTGAAACTTGTATAGATTTAGATTTAGAATAATACCAAAAATATGGATGGTATAAATTATCATATTGTCCAATCATCAATGTGCATTATCAAAATTGAAGATACATGACCAAAGCATCTCCAAAATCTGCGTGGGACATCTCTGAAATCTACTTAGAATGTCTCCAAAATCTGCCTGGAAGTCCCCAAAATCTATTGGGGAGGTTTTGGGTATGACTAACAAGTCCCCAAGTCTCTAATGAAGTCCCCAAAAGATTAGGGACGTTTCCTAGGGGTCCTCAAGTCCCCAAAACGCGGGGACAGCAGGTATGGGTCTTTTTTTGAGCGGGACGGGTCCCCGTGCAACATAGGTAAAATTAGAATTCTCTAAGCCCTACCTCCCATCAAGCCCATGCAAATTTAAATGATCCTCCTGCTCGACCATCACAAGAAGCTCCTCCATCAAACCATAAGTACCTCTAACATCCTCATGTATCTTGACTTGCCATAGATAGATGACTGAAATGATGAAGAATTTGCTAGACTCAACTCCATATGAAGCTCATGTGTAAGCTTTATTATCACCAGCCTTGTAGTTGCCTATGTAAGGTGGATCCCAGATGGATGGTAAAGGAACAAGCAACTAAGGAGGTGGAACCAAGACTGCCTAGACTCCCAAATGGATGGTTGTCACGCCAATCAAGACAGTCTTCACTTTATGTTATCTAAGCCCAAGACAACAAAGGGGGAAACTCGGATCTGCTCCAATAAGAGAGACCAGACCTAGACACCAGATCAGATCAATAAGACTTGAGTTACATATGGTGTAAGGTAATTGGAGACCTTAAATCTATGGAAGGGGTTGCTAAGTGTGCCAAGGCTTTGGATAAGGGTTTTAGACAAATGAGGGTTGATCCAAAGTGGAACATAGGTGACCTATGGGGTAAATATTAGATCTATGGTTGAGGTACTAGCAACTAATGAAGATATCCACTGCCTTGGGAAATGTGACCAATGCAGGGAGGGAAAGGACAGTGTCGGGGCTATCTAGTACTGATGGATAGACTTGACGATAGATGTGACAATATCAAAGATCACGAGTCATCAAGGAAAAATCAGATTTGCAAGGAAAAGAGGCCAAAGAGGGGCTAGCTCTAGGGTTGGAGATCAGTGCCTGCTGGACCTAGGGTAATGGAGTCAATATCTGCACAACGTTGGAGTGGACCCACCTGGGAAATGCCCTAATCTATGGATCCAGAGGGTTATTTGGCCTGAAAATTCAGTGTACAGGGGAAACTAGCAGTAAGGTGGCTAGCGCTACGGTTTAGAGAGGCAGATCCTCAGATCTAGGAAAATTCAGAGACCATCAGCTGAGCGTTGGAGGGGAAATGGGCTAGGGATGACCTGATCTACAAACCCAAGTCGAAAAAATGCCGAAAAAAATAGATCTGGGAAAAAGTCAGAAAAATGATGAGAAATGCTAAGATCCCGGAAGACAGTTTCTCAGATCTAGGGCCACCTATCAGCCTTTAGATTGGAATTGGAGGTGATTTGGAGTGAGGAGGACCCAATATACAAACCCAAGTTGTTATTTTTCCGGAAAAATCAGATCTCGGAAAAAGTAAAAAATTCAATGACGGGCATTAGGGTTTGAGAAGGCAGTTTCTCAGATCTAGGGAAAACCAGGACAAACTAGCTCAGCGTCAGGGATAAATTGGTGAGAGGGAGGCCCAATCTACAAAACCCAACTATGGTTTGTCAATAGCTCGAACGGTTTATTTTTTGGGTATTTTTGGTTTTTTATTATTTATGGATTTTTCAGAAAAATGAAGAAAAGCATGTGTCAATGGATTGAGATCCAAAAGAAAGGAACTAACTTGTAGATCTTACCTGGAAATCCTTGTAGATGCCTTGAAGGTGATGATCCCCGCTATCCAATCTGACAAGACCTGTGTGATTTCTAAGCCCAACGTTTTGCTCCAAGTGACCAATGCGTCGTCTCTCCTGCCAAGCAAACGTCAATAATATTAGATTTGTCGTATCACGAAAGAAAAGCTAGATCTATAGAAAAGTAACAAGATGTAATCATAGCTCACAATGAAACTAATGAAAACTCCCTGATACAAGACGAAGCTAATCCAAGCGAGTTGAGGTCCCCCTGCAAAAATGCATAAGATGAAGTCGCCCTCCTGTAGACAAGACAATGATCCCCAAAAAAAATATAGATCTCACACAAATTTCTCGAAAGCTAGGAAGCAAAAGACTTACCAATCACCATCTAAGAACACCAGATGCAAAGGAATGAAGCACGTGGTGGGTCCATGAAGTGTTAACTAACTCCCTCTGGGTGCCCCATGGCACAATAAAATAATATAATATTCTAATTTTTTGACTTTGTGCCTCCTTGAGGAAATCGTGAGCCTCCCAAAAGCTCCAGAAAATAATATAAAAATGCCCAAACTAGGTGTGGGCCCAATCAGGTGCTGCAACTGCTGGAGAAGGTGTGGAGGACATCACACTCATCATTATGACTCATCCCATGTCATTTCCTTGCCTCAGTAGCCCAAATCAATTTCTTCAATAGCCATTTAATCATTTTTAATCTGCCTCGAGAAACGTGAACCTGCCAAAACAACCTCCTAGTATGCCTGCGTTGTCAAACTGAGCCCACCAGTCTCTATGGGATGGGGGTACTATGGTACAATCAAGTGGTTGCACCCCTTATGCCCCATACAGCTACCTAGGAGATCCAATAAAAACATCTTCCTGCTTAGACACATCATCCAGTGAAGAAAAACTGCATCAGAATGGTAAAATGAGCCTGATCATCTCTGCAAGTGCCCAAAACTAAAGATAAGCTATCTCACTAGACTCAGAGAGTCCAAATCCATCTAGGGTGCATACTCATACCCTTTCCAAGTCTCTACCTGATCATCAACAATATCCAATAGACAATATAATCACCTGTAAATGACCAGATACCAATAATATAACTCAAACTATCATCCATCTGCTACAACTGTTACAAGGCTAAGACATGCTCTACAAATCATTTAAGTAACAAGCATAACAATTAGCAGTCACCTCACCGGCGGTACATCAACCAAATACATATAAGGGTTTTATTTATTATTACTCAGACCAGATTTTCGGGACTATACTCACTTCATAGTTGTAGTCAATTTGCTAGTGAATGATGAAGGCTGAAATTGACAAGGCTAGGGCAAAGGATAACTACCGATTTAACATCCTGACACTTTGGATATGGAAAGGGAATACTCACTATAACAACATGCCGGACAAACAACAACACAGGGAATGGCAGTGCCTCACAAATGGTTGAGTTGTTCAGAGAATGCTTATTCAACTTAGGCATCATGTCTACATCAAGTTTGATCTAGGTTCATTAGGATCATCAATTTTATTTCCATGGCCTTTTTGGCGTATATGACCTTTTGGAGAGTTCACCAGTGCTTAAAAGCACAACTAACTGCAGCTTTTATCCAAGACATATTCAAATTTATAAGGTCAGCAATATTTGGATATAGCATATATTTAACCATTGCTTTTGGGACCTTTTCTTATACCCTTCATGGAGTATTTTAACATTTCATTGTTCTTGCCCTTTGCTTGTATATGTTAAGAAACACATTTTAGAATTTACATTTTCCATGGGCGCATATATAAACATTTCCAATACAAGTAGTACATGAGATTTCAGTTTTAGCCAACATCTCAAGTGACTAGGGGGGGTTCTGTACAATGCCAAACATCGGGACAACCGACCAGAATGATTTAGGCATACAATCCAACTCACCAAAGGCAAGTTCTATCATCAACTCAGAGCCGAGACACACTATAAACGGGGAGGTTTTTCCAACAAAGGTTCTAGCAGGGAAAGGTCCTCCATGCCATAAGTCAGGTAGTAAGTCGGGTTAAAAACAAAACTGGAAGGTAATGGATGGGTGGAGACAGTGAAAGAAGAAGCCAACACTAGCAAGCCAAAGAATGGTGGGAATGACTACCTATATTCTCCCTAGGGAGGGTGAAACCAATGAGTATAGATCATGAACTTCCAAGTCTAAGTAGGGACACCAATACATAATACAAATACATCCAAGTCCATATATTTATGACCGCCAGATCTTGACACTAAATGCTGGTATATGTCACAAAAATGAGAGTATAAGAGCAATGTTAACAATAACACAATAAAATAAATGCTAAGTCATAACCATGCAAATAATCCATCTGAACCATCATCTGTCCAATGAGAAA
Source organism: Pseudotsuga menziesii (assembly GCA_001517045.1). Classification (NCBI taxonomy): domain Eukaryota; kingdom Viridiplantae; phylum Streptophyta; class Pinopsida; order Pinales; family Pinaceae; genus Pseudotsuga; species Pseudotsuga menziesii. The sequence goes on along the minus strand of LPNX010783360.1, from coordinate 23,743 downwards.
ACACTAGAACCAATCTGAGCATCACTAACTGCTCTGTAAATGACTGAATGGCTACATCAGTCCTCGAATCTGAGTGTCCTGAGACTTAGTCCTGACATGGGAGCGTTATCACTCCAGGAAACTCCTCTAGGTTGTAGCTCGAGGATGCCTGGTAACTTAAAATGTTTTTAGGGTTTTCTGATATGGATCAAGTCAAGTGACCTATATAACCTCCCACTCTCAAGACATGCATGAAGCTCACACAATCACAAGGATTTTAGTTACAACTTGTTCAGTAGTTTGACAATAAGGTGCAGGGATGGAGAACTCATCAAGCTGGCAAACTTACATACAAAACAGATGCATATAAATGGCTAAATCCTGACAAGGATGGTACTTATAGATCAAATAGCATTAATAAACCAATAGGATGACATCTATTAGCTATTAATCAACTTGAAAATCACCTAAATGCACATTCAGGCATAAGCATAGTAAAGATAAAGATGATGGCAAAACAACTCATAACAAAAGAGCTTACAATTAGAATAAACAAGATGAGACGCTTGACAATAGAATAGGCTTACAAATCCCTGAAGTCGAACCTCTATTATAAAATCAATCATGGGCTTTATAGCCTTCTACAAAAATGACAGATCCTGAAAATTCGATCTGTTTACACAAAAATACTTGAAAGTGGTAGTTTTCTCAGATTAGGGCTTCAAACCCTTGCTAACTATTTGTCTATCTATTGTGAAGATCTAGTTCACTGAGTGAATTTTAAATAACTGAAGTGGTCGCTGATAATCACCACTGCTAGTTCACTGTGAGATTGCCGCCAATAGCGAGTGTCTCGACGTTTAACTGAAGTGTTTGATAGTGATCACAGGTGTTTTTTCTTGTTTAATTCGCTAGATTCTTCTACCTTGTCGCCGCGGTCGCCGATCAAAAGTTCTGACCTCTAACCCATAGGTGCCTTAGACCGGACTGTTGCTGTCGACGTCTTAAATCCTTAGCGTCGTGACGGTTTCTTCATCGGTGCTTTTCATCACTAGCTTGTCGGCGATCGGAAGCTAAAACAACTAATGCATCGAAACCTCAAAGAAGAATGTTGCCGTAGTGTCGGAGGTTCCAACGACTAATCTTCTCAACGTCGGCAATCGGAAGCTCTCTCTTCTAGCCCATCAGCACCTTTAGTCCAGAATGTTGCCGCTGTTTCGGAGGTGAAACGAACAAATTTTGTCGCTGTCGGAAATCTTTTAGCGAAGGAATCATAGCTTTAGTTATCTGTGCCGTTGACACTGTGGAGGAGCTTAGTATTAAATCCGCCGATCTGTAGTTCTTAGTTCTTCCGATTGTCGATGATTTTCTGTTGATTGATCAGAGGCCTTGTCTTTTTGTCGTCCGTCGTTTCGGCTCCTTAGTGGTCTATCTCGCCGATACATAGCCCTTACTTCTTCCGAACACCGAAATGTTCATTTGATCGCGGAACCCGTAGTAAGTCTGTCTTCTGCCGTTTCGGCTCCTCAGTGGACCATCTCGCCGATGGTTAGCGTTTTAAAGTTCCGACGCCTTATCAAGTAGTGGTTCCGCTTTTTGATACTTGACTTCGGCGGCATTTAGTTCTTCATATAACCGACATTTCGGAACCTTTCATCTTTGCCTCGCCACTACATTGTCTTTAGTTCTTCCAATCGCCGAAAAGTTCTTCTGATCTCGGAAGCTGTAGTCTGTAAGTCTGTCGGTGGCTATTGAGACGTTCTGATCCTCGCCCAAGCCACCGAAGCTACAACTTTGTGAAATTTTTCATCAAAAACAGAGGCTTTCAAACTGTTAGTGACATTCATACCCCTCATTGCATGAATAAAATTCTTCATACGAAAATAAATTTATTTTGGGAGATAACATGGAGAGTATAATAGTCCACTAACAAAATAATGATCCGTCAAAACTGCTCATCTCAGCATCTCATATGTAAGAGATCTAGCTGAAAAATGTATTGTATCTGAAAATAGAATATGGTAGCCTGGTTATTATATATGTGATAACATCTGGCTCCAGTTGGGACAAGTGCTCTGCTGAAAATAGCGCTTGAGAACCTCGAAATATCTGGTCCTCGTACTCTGCTTCCCGCATCTTCGATCAATCCTTCCAGGTCTGCAACAGGTACCAAAATGTCACCGACCACCTGCAGCATGTCCAAAGCTATACCAAACTCATAGACCGGTCGTCAGAACCATATGTGGATAATATAAAGTATGAAAACTAAGAAGCAGAAAGTAAATCTAATCTATAATCCTAACTTTTAAGAAAAGTTTGATTTTTATTGTGCAGAAAAAAGAAAATAAACTCAAGACTAAACTAAGAGCTTCAAAAGCAAGCTTCACGCAAAGATGCAAGATTCTAAGCTACACTACTGCCGAGAAATGCTTATCTAGGTCCTACCTATTCTACCCTAACCAGTTTGGACAAGTGTTAGGTAAAATCATAAATCCAATGCAACCACTTGCTAAACAAATCTATTGAGATTTCTTCGCAGTTAATGATACAACAAGTCGAAGATGGTTTGTAAGTAATGTGAATGAAAATTGAAACCATTATAACTTGTTGTTTGAAAATCGAAGAAATATATGGATAAAGAGAAATGAAATCATGCCAGGGATGAGATTGACTTTCTAAAAACTCATCTATCAAGTTGTTGATAGGATCATAAAAGGTATGCAGGTTTGTTCTTGATGGAAGAAGACAATATGATTCATGATTCAACCACTCCAAACAATTCTTCGTTTTCTCCTCTACCTTACTAGGGCATTCAATTCTATTTACTCCAAAAGAAATGGGAGAATCAGATGGGGTCAAGTTGTAATGTAATGAAACTATGAATGAGATCAAGCCCATTTGTTGTTTAAAAATGGAGAAAAGATGAAATAGATGTTTATACACCTTCTCCAGCCATCCATAATAGAGATTCACAAATTGAAAAAAATTATTCATTACAGATGACTGAGAAGAAACATGAAGTGTTTTTTCCCCAATTACATGATAATTCTTAAACTCTTGATTCAAAATTTCGAAAGTAACAACTTGATTAAAAGACAAACCCATACAAGAAAACTTGAAGAGTTGGGACAAGAGGGTGGATTGAAAATTTTCTCCCAGACTTGGAATAATTGATCTTAGAATTTGATGAGAGGAAAGAGCTTTAAAATTAATTCCAGGAGTGATTTCAAGATTTGAAACAAGGTCAGTATCCACACATTGAACCAACATATTTTGATTAAGGATTGGATGAAGAATTCTATCGATACAATCAAGACAAGGCTCCTCATTGCAATGTTCTTGATCAAGTTCACTTATAATCGTATCATCATGCGATTGTTCTTCTTTAAGCTCTAGATAAGGAAAAACATCAATAAGCTCGGTTTCAGTTTCCCTATCACTCTTATAGGCATTCTCTTCAATCACAATATGACCACAAGATTGCTCTTCAACGAAAGTTTTATTAATTTCAACCTTTTCTTCTTCTGCAGTGATATAATCACGATCTGAATCCAGATTCGGATACGTTGGACACTGACTCAAATTATCATGAATTAGGCAATGACTATGGAGTTGCTCTTTTAAAGGCTCTTTAATGACCTCATCAATGGAAGGCTCAACTAAAGATGTTTCTTGGTGGTGCATGTTAGGTTCCCTTCCATGGATCAGATTCAAGATTTGCTCTGTGACTGCTTCAGGTAATAATAACAGAGTATCTCGTATGATTTGATTGATATCCCTCTTATTTTCAGCATGAGGTTTTGAAACATTATTCTCGAAGTACTCTGTAACATTCTTATGGATTGCAGGCATGCTCACAATTTGGAACATATCAAGAGAGGAATGGTCCAATTGAGAAAGCACATTGTCAATATATTGATCATCAATAGCACTATCATTGCTAGACTGACACTCTAAAATTTTATCAGTGTTCCTACTCCAACTATCAATTAACAAATCTGTGAACATGTCACACCCAGTGATGGATCCTAGTGCTAAATGATCAAAACACAGTCGAACATCCCCTTGCAAGGATTCTCCTAAGGCTTGCATATAAACATCTTCATTGTTTGCACCTCTAAATTCCATGTAATCCCACAGAATATCCATATGACTTTCAATAGATATATCCTTATTTCCATTGAACCGGGGCATCCTCCTAGTGTAATCATTTGGCATAGGATGATGTGCCCCTGATATTTCAAAAAATTCAAAAGGAGATTGTCAGTCTTGTTTTTTCACGGCTATGGTTACTTGGCTATAAGGATTTGACTAGGTCCATGTCGACTTACAAGTCCACTCGGGATGGTTGGGAAATATTTGTTTCATGGGTGAGGAAGTTGGTGGGTATCATAAAGATTGTGATAACTAGATTCATACCATAGTCATGCTCAAGATCATCCTCATACCTGTACTATGACCTCCATCTATCCCTTTCGTTTATTTCAATCATGTTTTTGGTTAATTCCTTCATGTGCCTCAAGAATACATCTGAATTCATTATGATTTATGGCACGCTCTAAGAACTTAAGATTAATACGTTGGGTACGATCCTCAATGGAGTCGCGGAGTGGAGTCGCCAGGTGAACCACTCAATTAATTCACCAAAAAGAGATATGTCGTAGGGAAAGGTGAGTTGAAACAAGGTAGGCCTCTACCTCCCCGGCAACGACGCCAAAATGTTATCACCAACCTTGTAGTTGCCTATGTAAGGTGGATCCAGGATGGATGGTAGAGGAACAAGCAACTAAGGAGGTGGAACCAAGACTACCTAGACTCCCAAATGGATGGTTGTCACACCAATCAAGGCAGCCTTCACTTTATGTTATCTAAGCCCAAGACAACAAAGGGGGAGACCCGGATCTGCTCCCGATAGGAGAGATCAGACCTAGACACCAGATCAGATCAATAAGACATGAGGTACGTAAGGTGTAAGGTAATTGGAGACCTTAGATCTATGGAAGGTGTCACTAAGTGTGCCAGGGCTTTGGATAAGGGTTTTAAACAAATGAGGGTTGATCCAAAGTGGAACACAGGTGACCTATGGGGTAAATATTAGATCTAGGGTTGAGGTACTAACAACTGATGAAGATATCCGCTGCCTTGGGAAATGTGACAAATGCAGGTAGGGAAAGGGCAGTGTTGGGGCTATCTAGTACTGATGGATAGACTCAACGATGGATGTAACAATATCAGAGATCTCGAGTCATCAGGGAAAAATCAGTTTTGTAAGAAAAAGAGGCCAAAGAGGGGCTGGCGCTAGGGTTGGTGATCAGTGCCCACTGGACCTAGGGTAATGGAGTCAATATCTGCCCAATGTTGGAGTGGACCCACCTGGGAAATGCCCTGATCTTATGGATCTAGAAGGTTATTTGGTTAGAAAATTCAGTATATAAGGTAAACTAGCAGTAAGGCGACTGGCACTAGGGTTTGGAGAGGCAGATCCTCAGATCTAGGAAAATTTAGAGACCATTAGCTCAGCGTTGGAGGGGAAATGGGATGGGGATGACCTGATCTACAAACCAAAGTCGAAAAAATGCCAAAAAAACAGATCTGGGAAAAAGTCAGAAAAATGATGAGAAATGCTAGGATCCCGGAAGACAGTTTCTCAGATCTAGGGCCACCTGTTATCCTTTAGCTCAGTGTTGGAGGTGATTTGGAGTGAGGAGGACCTGATCTACAAACCCAAGTTGTTATTTTTCTGGAAAAATTAGATCTTGGAAAAAGTAAAAAATTCAGTGAGGGGCGCTAAGGTTTGAGAAGGAAGTTTCTCAGATCTAGCGAAAACCAGGCCAAACTAGCTCAGCGCTAGGGATGAATTGGTGAGAGGGAGGCTTGATCTACAAAACCCAGCAATGGTTTGTCGATAGATCGAACGGTTTATTTTTTTGGTATTTTTGGTTTTTTATTATTTATGGATTTTTCAAAAAAATGAAGAAAAGCATCTTTCAATGGATTTAGATGCAGAAGAAAGGAACTAACCTGTAGATCTTACCTGAAAATCCTTGTAGATGCCTTGAAGGTGATGATCCTCGCTATCTCGATCAATTTGAGAAGACCTGTGTGATTTCTAACTCCAACGTTTTGCTCCAAGTGACCAATGCGCCCTCTCTCCTGCCAAGCAAACGTTAATAATATCAGATTTGTCGTATCACGAAAGAAAAGCTAGATCTACAGAGAAGTAACAATATGAAATCATAGATCACAATGAAACTAATGAAAACCCCCTGATACAAGACGAAGCCAATCCAAGCGAGTTGAGGTCCCCCTGTAAAAACGCCCAAGATGAAGTCACCCTCCTGTAGACAAGACAATGATCCCCCAAAAAAATATAGATCTCACACAAATTTCCTGAATGCTAGGAAGCAAAATACTTTCCAATCACCATCTAAGAACACCAGATGCAAAGGAGATCCAAAAAATATCCACAACAAAGTTTTTCTATTAATCAAATCAAAGAGCCAAAGACCCATTACAAATGAGAAGCTCTCTCCTTTAAATAGAAATGAGAGAACCAATCTCCTAACCACTCTCAAAACGAGTGGCTAAGATTAAAATATATAAATGTTCTAATCAATGGTTGAGATGGGCTCAACATACAATACATGGATCAATATAACCATAAAGTACCAAAGTGGACTAGATCACCCATAAAGAGGGTACCCCACTCAACAAGAAATAAATCAAGCACATGGTAGGTCCATGGACTGTTAACTAACTCCCTTTGGGTGCCCCATGGCACAATAAAATAATATAATATTCTAATTTTTTGACTTTGTGCCTCCTTGAGGAAATCGTGAGCCTCCCAAAAGCTCCAGAAAATAATATAAAAATGCCCAAATAAGGTGTGGGCCCCATCAGGTGCTGCAACTACTGGAGAAGGTGCGGAGGACATCACACTCATCATCATGACTCATCCCATGTCATTTCCTTGCCTCAGTAGCCCAAATTGATTTCTTCAATAGCCATTTAATCATTTTTTAATCTGCCTCGGGAAACGTGAACCTACCAAAGCAGCCTCCTAGGGTTCTTGCATTGTCAAACTGAGCCCACCAAGCTCTTTGGGATGGGGATACTATGGTACAATCAAGTGGCTGCACCCCCTATGCCCCATACAACGCTCTAGGAGATCCAATAAAAACATCTCCCTGCTCAGACACATCATCCAGTGAAGCAAAACTGCATCATAAGGGTAAAATGAGCCCAATCATCTCTGCAAGTGCCCATAACTAAAAATAAGCTATCTCACTAGTCTCAGAGAGTCCAAATCCATCTAGGGTGCATACACATACCCTTTCCAGGTCTCTTCCTGATCATCAACAATATCCAATAGACAATATAATCACCTGTAAATGACCAGATACCAATAATATAACTCAGACTATCATCCATCTGCTGCAAGTGTTACAAGGATAAGACATGCTCTACAAATCATTTAAGTAACAATCATAACAAGTAGCAGTCACCTCACTGGCGGTACATCAACCAAATACATATATAGGGTTTTATTTATTATTACTCAGACCAGACTTTCGAGACTATACTCACTTCATAGTTGTAGTCAATTTGCTAGTGAAGGGTGATGGCTGAAATTGACAAGGCTAGGGAAAAGGATGACTACCAACTTAACATCCTGACACTTTGGATATGGAAAGGGAATACTCACTATAACCACATGCCGGACAAACAACAACACAGGGAATGGCAGTGCTTCACAAATGGTTGAGTTGTTCAGAGAGTGCTTATTCTACTTAGGCATCATGTCTACATCAAGTTTGATCCAGGTTCATTAGGAACATCAATTTTATTTTCATGGCCTTGTTGGCCTATATGACCTTTTGGGGACTTCACAAGTGCTTAAAAGCACAGCCAACTACAGCTTTCATCCAGGACATATTCAAATTTATAAGGTCAGCAATATTTGGATATGGCATATATTTAACCATTGCTTTTGGGACCTTTTCTGATACCCTTCACGGAGTATTTTAGCATTTCATTGCTCTTTCCCTTTGCTCGTATATGTTAAGAAACACATTTTAGAATTTACATTTTCCATGGGCGCATATATAAACATTTCCAATACAAGTAGTACATGAGCTTTCAGTTCTAGCCAACAACATCTCAAGTGACTAAGGGGAGTTCTGCACAGTGCCAAACATCGGGACAACCGACCAGAATGATTTAGGCATACAATCCAACTCACCAAGGCAAGTTATGTCACCAACTCAGAGCCGAGACACACTATAAACAGGGAGGCTTGTCCGACAAAGTTTCTACTGGGGAAAGGTCTTCCATGCCATAAGTCAAGTAGTAAGTTGGGTTAAAAACAAAACTGGAAGGTAATGGATAGGTGGAGACAGTGAAAGATGAAGCCAATACTAGCAAGCCAAAGAATGGTGGGAATGACTACCTCTATTCTCCCTAGGGAGGGTAAAACCAATGAGTATAGATCAGGAACTTCTAAGTCTAAGTAGGGACACCAATACATAATACAAACACATCCAAGTCCATATATTTATGACCGCCAAATCATGACACTAAATGCTAGTATATGTCACAAAGATGTGCATAAAAGCAATGATAACCATAACACAATAAAATAAATGCCGAGTCATAACCATGCAAATAATCCATCTGAACCATCATCTGTCCAATGAGAAAACACTAGAACCAATCTGGGCATCACTAACTGCTCTGCAATTGACTGAATGGCTACATCAGTCCTCGAATCTGTAGTGTCCCGAGACTCAGTCCTGACATGGGAGAGTATAATAGTCCACTAACAAAATAATGATCCGTCAAAATTGCTCATCTCAGTATCTCATATGTAAAACATCTGGCTGAAAAATGTAATGTATCTGAAAAATAGAATATGGTAGCCTGGCTACTATATATGTGATAACAAGCTTCCCAGATTCTTCTTCCTCATCTCTCATGCATTATTCCCTAGAAGTTGATCAACATCCAAAGACAAATCATCCAACACAAAATCTCCACCATATTTGGCTGTTAACACACTCAAGTCCCCATAAGCGTCACTACTAAGGTGAGATGTTGAATCTAGAATACTGGCTGATTGGGAAACTGTATCATATTTGCTATCAACTTGTCCATCATAGGTGCTTGTGCCACTAGTCTCATAGGATAGCTTTAGTTATGTATCAAAAGCTGATGTTTTGTCAACCTCATTGCACACACCCTCGTCATGCACATTCTAAAAGCCAACCTGTGGTTCTATCAAACTTTTATCATGAAGTTAGGTCTTCGCTTCACCAACCACTTCAGATTTGACTCCCTTTTTCTTCTTCTTTTCCCCAATTGATAAGTATGGCTTGAACCACTCTGGAGGCTCTAATGGTGTTGTTAGATTCTTTTGATATTCCTGACAGGCTTGTAAAAGTTCTACCATGAATTCTTGATTTGTTCCCGTCATTCTAAGCTATCGAATGTACCAAAACAATCTAAAAATATCGTTCGCAGTTTACCCCTCATGCTGGGAGGAAAAACATGCTCTGATACGACTGTAATGTCCCCTATCATAATTGAGTTGTTTTTTGGCTAGACATGTTGTTGTGTTTTGGCTTGGATTTTTGTCAAACAGTTGGAAAACACTGTGTTAGTACCACTGTAATGTTCCATTCTAGATCTGGTTTGGTTTCTTGGCCAACTACTGGTGTATTCTGGTTTAAGATTTATACTCAGTGACAAATGATATGATCCCACTGTAGAATTCTCCCTCAACTAAAGTCTTATTTTTATAATTGATTTTGCTGGTTACTTTGACAACGTGTTGCAAATCTTAGTGATGCACATTATCTCATATATAACTCGTAAAAACACGGATCATACATGGGTTCAAATGTATTTACATCAGGAAAGTACTCTCCAATACATGAGCCAATAACAGTGATTTATTATTAAATATAACAGAAGAAGTAAATGAAAGATACACTAATATTTTGCGGCTGTAACAGCTCCTGTAGTGTCTCAAAATAAATCAGATTTAGTTCATCTTGCTGACCTGTAGGTTCAATGCGTTAACAATCCCTTTCTTGGTGATAAAACAATCCCTTGGAACACCATGATATGCTGAGTTTATAAGAATACTTTCCAGATATGAATATGGTTGTAGAGGACTATGACCTTTCAAGTGCTGGTTCAAGTGAATATTAAGCATGAAAATACTCCTTAGTCCCAACATATTGGCAGCACCCTTTCTGCAGTGATACGACCCCCTTAGACAAGTCACAGTTTGCTTTCTTTGTCACTGTAAATGGCAGTTTGAAATATCAGCCCTTTCTGTTGACTGTAACATGCTCTGTTTATGCCCAGGAAGAAGGAATGCGACAATGGGGAGAGTGTGGATCCCAATAGATGTACTTGTGTACACTGGAATGTGCAGATTCCTCCTCAAACCCCCTCTGAAATGTATTATTTACCAGCAGGTCCCCTCTTAAACTTGCCCTCAGAATTGTTAAAGTTTAACAAGATAATGAAGTAGAAATGATGGAACACCAGTGGGCATATTGATTTCCTTCTCATTATTAAGCAGCAGCATATATAGGACTACATAACAACAAAACCATGGAACAATACCATGGGTTAGAAAAAACTATGGGTCACTAATCAAGATAAGGTGACCAAATCAACTAATCAACTAACAAACTAGTTAATGTACTTTTGACCAGTGAGATTACATTTCTTAACACACCCTCTTAATCTCAACTGGGGCAATATTTTCAACACTGCCAATCCCTAAGTGATGTGTCTGAAACTCAAATGCAAGTGCTCCCAATGGTTTGGTGAACAAGTCAGGCAATTGCTTCTTAGAGCCACAAAACAATAATGTAATCTCTCCATTATTAACTAACTCACGAATAAAATGATAGCAAGTGGCAATATGTTTGCTCTTTCTATGAAATACATTATGTTTGGACAATGTTATTGCAGAACTTTTGTCACAAAAAATAGGAGTTGGATCCTTTTCTGTGTGTCCCGTATCCTTTAAAAGTCTTCTTAGCCAAACTACATGGCAAGCTGCTGTGGTGGCTGCTACATACTCTGCTTTTGTAGATGAGTTACTAACAATGGGATGTTTTTGAGATGCCCAAGAGATTAGATTTGTACTCAAACGAAAAGCATAACCATATGTGTTTTTCCTATCATCAATACCAACTAGTGCATCTGATAAATGGATTGGACCATAGTTGAAGTTACCGTGAAGGAAATCCTATTCCTATAGTAGACAAGAGAAAGCCTCAACCTGAAACCTCCATGATCTTAGGAAATTTGCTTTTGTTTTTAACTATATATATGTTAAACATTTTTACTTGTTATTTATAATTGCACTCACAGGGTTTGATCTACAAACCAGAGATCCAATTGATAAATGTCTGGAAACTCTTTCGTGGTGGAGGGAAAATGTTTCATATATGTTAGGTGAAGTAAACACAAGGTAAGAAACTCCATTTTTATGAAATTGAAGGAAAAGGCAGAAAAAATCTCCAACAACGGAACAAGAAACCTAAAATGGAATCTATCATTCTTGATTCATTGCACAAGAAGTCTCATTCTCCACACCATAGTCACCTTCAATGTAGTACCCGGTTCAATCCCGACAACCACATTGGACCCCTCAAAATAGCCCCCAACAATACTAATTAAAGAGATTGTGAGCAGGATTCAAAAGGATCCGCCCATGATGGGCATTCAAAGCACGCTAAAAGAGTTAGGGATTACGATTTCAGTCCAATTTCTGGAGGTTGTGCTCATTTCAGTCCAATTTCTGGAGGTTGTGCTCAAATTGTCATATAGGACTGGCACGAAATCCTTGAAATTTTTCCATTGGGTTGTTAGGATGCTTGACAGAAACTAGCACAACCCCCTCATGGAATTTTCTAGGAAAATAGAAACATTTCCCTATGTGTTTGGAAATTATGTACATGCTGATAAGGTCGATGAGGCTAAGGGTATGTTTTATGTGATGGAGCTATATGGCTACCGACAGGATGTGCTCATGGTAAATTGTCTTCCTAGTGCATTGTGCAGGTACAATAAAGCAAAAAATGCAATGAAATTCTTCAGTAGTTTGAAGGAGAAGGTCACCTTGGATGCCGACATGTATGCATTGCTTTTGGAAGGATGAGATAATGAACATAATGTGATTAAGGCTAGGACTATCTTTGGGGAAATTATCTTCCGCATCGGATGGCTGTCGAGCAACAAAGTGGCTTATAATGCCTTCTTGGGCACTCTCATCAATGGATCTGAAATGAAACAGGCATTGTGTTAAGGCCGCGATGAAGACTAGTAAGTGTTTGTCTGATTCAGGTTTCTTTCGGAAAACACTTAAAATTCTTTATCAACGCAAGAACATGAAGGATGCTTATAAGCTTTAGGAGTTGATGACGCACAATGGTATTGTCCTTGATATGCCTACTTATAATACAATGATTGGTGTGTGTTGCATTGCAAACCCGAGCTAGGTAGATCTTGCATACCGTTTGTTGGATGAGATGGTTTTTAGTGGTGCATTTCCCAATCTAAGACTTACAATACCAAGTTTGAGGTTGTCATCACTTCCCACAAGGCGGAGGAGGCCTCGAGCATTTCTTGAGAAATGACTAAGAATGAGTGTTGTCCTCTCTATGTTAATTATGTTATGGCAATAAATATGTATTATGAAGCAGATGATCCTTAATTATGTTATGGTAATAAATATGTGTTGTGAAGCAAAGGATCCAGAGAAGGCTATAATGATGTGGAGACACATGATACAAAAAGTTGTTGCCCCAAAAACATAGTGTGCTTCTATATTAATTGATGGACTTTATGACCTAGGAAGAGTATCAAAATTTGATGTAACAAAGGCCTGGTTGAAAACGACAAAATCTGGTGTAGAACGAAAAAATAATGTAAAAACATTATGCATAATTATACAAAGGTTTAGGGTTTCGATCATTATAGAAAAAGCCACACTGTTTAATTTATTTATTTAAAGCTTTTATATATAATAATTACATGGCCACTTATATAATTATTATTTTATATGTTAATAAGTTATATGGCTAGGATTTTATCTTTCATTAATGAAGTCAACTTTAAAATTTTAGCAATTTATTTTAATTTTAATATTTTTTTTAATTGAAAAAACAATAATAATAATAATAACATTTTGTTGATTCTTTAAAAATATATTTTCTACTTCAACAAGGATTAATAATTAAAAACATTAATATGAAAATATTTTCAAAGTAAAAAATGTTGATTCTTTAAAAATATATTTTCTACTTCAAGAAGGATTAATAATTAAAAACATCAATATGAAATTATTTTAAAATGAGAAAATGAGAAAAAAATATACATACCAATTTGTTTTTACACATTTAATAGTAGTCATAAGACAACTATTAATTAATGTAGTCATTGATGTGTAGTAATGATAAGTCATACCCTATATGTATATTATAAAGTGGACCCCGAATGCATGTGTAGAGAGAGAGGAGGTAAGAGAGTTTGGAAATCATGGTATTGAATAGTTATTTTATAGCTAAATTGAATGGATCGATTAAAAAAAATTGTGCACTAATGATTGAAATATAAATGCATTATTGTTATTTAAATAGATATTTAGATGCAAACATCTAATTTTTAAAGCATTATTACCTTTCGAAATTGTATGTAGTCATGCATAGAAGTGTATAAGTGCATTTGTATCCATATATTTTTGCATACAAGAAAACATATGCATGGCCTCTAGTAATAACATCTAACTCTTGATGTCATGGTTATGATGACCTAAAATGAATTTTAACCTAGATATGAATGTTGTATGTTATTTCCTTTCTTAAAAAACTTTTGATCACATGGCTTATGGGTTCACTTTGTTTCAATATGTACAATGCCAATTCCACTATATAGGTATACCAAAGATTGGGATATTTTTTAATTGTTGATAGTTATAACTTAAGTGCACAATAATTTCCACCATGTTTAATTGCAGACAATTATAGAATTATAAAGACATTATGTTTCTGAAAATTTATGTGCATCAAGTAGGAGAGTAGCTTTAGTAATGTCGTTGATTGTATAATGAAACTAGACGCATGAAATTCGAAATACATGAAAGCCTTTCTTAGTTTTATTATTAGTTCAACGTGACACAATTGTGTGGTATAAAGTTAGATAAGGGCATGTTTTTTTCGCATTTATTAAATGTACATATGCATACATGTGAATACATGTCTAACATTACAATGATAAGTAGACTAAATATTGTTGTGAAGATTTTTAATGGGTGCCAATGCTAAGACCCTTGAACAACATCATGTATTTTTTCTTTTCATAAATCGATATGCAAATGGAGTCAATGTTGAGACCCTTGAACAACATCATGTGTTTATGCTTTTCATAAATTGATATGCAAATGTAGTCAATGGTGAGACCCTTGAACAACATCATGTGTTTGTGTTTTTCATAAATTGGTATGCAAATGCAATCAATGTTGAGACCCTTCAACAACATCATGTGTCTGTGCTTTTAGTAAATCAATATGTAAATGGAGTTGTAGGATCTTTGGTACTAGCAAGTAATGTCTGACAGATAACTATCATGAGTCAAGTATTAAACTCAGGAAATTGGTATCACTATCTTGTATAATAGAGTAGCCAATGAGAGGTCAAACCTCCTTATTTACATATAATAACCTAAAATGTAGGAAGAAGGATGCTTAGCACATATTTTGTATCTTTTTCAACTATTCTTGTTCCCACAAAAGATTGAGAAATCTATTGGATGGCTAAGTAATTTTGTGGTAAACAAAAAAATTTCTACTCCAAACTTGTGACAAAAATATCATATTTATGTAGCTTCTGTTTTATAGCAATAACTGCTAGCAACGTCAGGGACATTTCCACCTCATGGCTCTTGTTTGATATAGCTTTTATGACATAAATTTGTAAATCTATTTTTTGTTTTACAATGATATAATTCATTTGTATGTTAATGTATTTAGTATATTAATTTAATTTATTTTAGATTATTTTGTTGCAACAAAATGATATACCATTTGGTTGTAGTATCGCTATTAATATTGTGGGTCTAATGAATTAATTTGCCAAAACTAAATAAGTTAATGTTTTTGACATGTTTTTGAAGTGTAATTTAGTGGATTAACGAGTGGTTAAGTGTTATGAATTACAAATAGATAATTGCAAGGTTGTCAAAACATTACCTTTATCTAGTAAAAAAAATGAAGAAAATGTCATTTTTTGTTTTGTTTTGTTTGAAATATGAATTTGGAATAAATTCATAAGAAAAACTGGTTTAAAAAGTTATTTATTATTATTCTAAATATATTATCTTAATAAATATTATGCATTAGTTTATATTTTTTAACTTTATTATTTTTCCCTTATTCTTTTAGATTATAAAAAATACATGTTTAAAGATATACAATCCAGCATAGAGATGCATACAAAAATCATGGACAAAGATTCATATATACAACAAACATAAAAATCATCTCATCGAACAAGTAATTTCATAAATAAAGCTAGATACACTTTACCATCAATTGATGCAAACTATACAAATATATTAAATATAAAAAAATCCACATTTAGTTTCATATTAAACAATTTCAACATTGTTGCCTTCCCCAAAGTCCAAGTTGACATTATGTTTACATGTTTCATAGGGTGTCAATGTGGGAGATTTAGTAATTTTGGTTTTGGTCCAGGAAAGTATTGGAAGAGTGTCAAGGGAAAGAAAGGTATCACATAGCGTTTCTCATAGCGTTTGTAATTGTGCTATCATGTGGGATTACGGTGAGGTCACGGGTGGCTGGGAATGACAACTAAAATCACTTTTTTCTACGTAGTTATTTTGTGTTGGTGGTTTCAAGCTTGGACACAATCATTTTGTCCTTCTATTTTTCTTGGAGTCTGATGTTAAGCTATTGATTGAGTCCAAGGAAGTTTGAGTAGAGTAAGTGTTCAGATGTCATCGGGTCTGGGATGGTGTAGGAGAGTATCACATTTGGTTATTAGGGAATACAATTTGCACTCATGTGACTAAGAGATCAAGGGGGGATTAATGTGCCCCCCACATGCCCCATAACCAGCATGAGGTGCTTGATGCAAAGAAAGAGGATCAAGGGGGAGTCAATGAGCCACCCACATGTCCCATAATCAGCGTGAGGTGGTTGATGCAAAGCAAGATTTTTATGAAGAGTTATTAAAGAATGTGAAGCATTACCTTGATCCTACAAAGCAAAAGATTGAGGCGAGTAAGAATGATTTTGAGGCAGTGGACAATTAGCTTGATTAAGGGGAGCAAATCATGAACACTAGTTCCGTTAGGGATTGTGAAACAAAACATGGGAAAATGGTTTACTTTACTAGTGAATGAATATGGACATGTAAGGGTCCAAGTTGAAGGATCAATAAAGGATTGTTATGCGTATGTTATGCATATTTCGTGAATCAAATCTATTCATTATAATTATTGAATTTTTTACAATAGTTTCTACCTACAATTAATAGTTTAATATAGGGTATAATAATTCACAAACATAGAGTTGCATACAAAAGATATGTACAAATATCTACAAATATATAACATTGCATAAACATTACATGTACAAAGATATACAAACAAATACACAAACACAACCTTGCAAACCAAAAATATGGACAATCTTGACAATAATCAAGAGAAGACATAGCACATCCAAAAATATATACAAACATCCACAAACATAAAGTGCGCATAAAAAAATACATGTACAAATACATATCATTGTATAAAAACATACATGCTCAAAAATCCATTAATGCAAATATTAACAACCATTACTGTTATCATCAATAATTTCATTTATTTTATACTAGCACGACAATTTAATGTGCTTGGTGATCTTTGATAGACATAGCCAACCACTTAGTTTTGTGGAGATGGTTGGCTATTAAACTAATTACCTTGTGGAGATAGCTAGTTATTATATAAAAATTAATTACCAGATTGTTGTAGTTATTCAAATTATTCAAATATTCATGTATGGTTTAACAATAAACATTAAACTAATTAATATAAATATAAAATAAATACTGTTTATCAATAAAAAAACGAAAAATTGATATCATTTAGCCAAAGCTTATTTAAATTTGAATAAAAAAATAAATCCCAACCTATTTTATAGAACATATTATTATTTATTTTATCACATGAAATATCATTTTTATAATTTTACATATTTTTGCCCCAAAGATGCGCATTCTACACCCTAGTAGGGGATAGATGCCATAACTCCTTTCGTGCTCATCCTAGAGTTGACACGTGTCCTCTATAAAGAAAATAAAAATTATTAAAAATAACATGTCGACTCAAATTAAATTTAAATCATTTAAAAATGCACATATATAAAATTACACAAACTAGATAAATTAAAACCATAACTTCCTTAACATATCTACTTTAAAAAAATGGGCTTGCACCTCTTGAAATTTGATTCCTCTCAGCCCTTGATAGATCCCCTTTTAAATAGATCTATGTTGATAACAATAAATGTTAAAATACCATTATTTCGAATATATTATATATTCCACATTTTACAGATATTGCAAAAACTTTAATTTAGTTGGAGTATCTCATTTTTTAAAAGATAAATTGTAATTTTGTTTAACTCAATCACATATCCCATATATATATATATACTTTAATTTTCAAATATTATGTATTAAAAAATTATTTTATTTTGAATTTTGTAAAAACATTTAATAAACCAAAGTATAATCTTCATCAAAAGGTTTAGTATTCATTATTATTAAAATAATTATTTTATTTTTAATATTTTAAATTGTTTTTATGATTATAATGATGATGGTTAACGTCCACTGAGACCTAAAGAAACGAATTATTTAGTTTGTTTTAAAATTGTATTCCTATGCTCAAAGAGCTTGGAGAGAAGCATTTCGAGCTCACTATAATTTTGACATGTTAAAAGGCTAGAAAGGTCGACATTGCAACAAAGATTATGAAACTGAGATCTAATGTGGGTGTATGCAAGGAACGCTAGGAGGAAGTGATTTTCATCCTCAATGTTCATATTCTCACGGAGATGGCAGATCCTTTCCACCCATGGTGTTTAACCAGGCCCTGGTATCTTTATACCAACCTCGCTTAAGTCGTAGGTGGTTTTCGCTAGAATTTAAATCTAGCTTAGGAAGTCTATGGTCTCCCATGTTATTGATTTTGTGCTTGTACAACAGGAGCCTAGTCATTACCAGGCTCTGCATAGGGGAAAGACCCACTTCTATAAGAAGAATAGGATAGGGTGTATTGCTTTTAATTTTGAGGTTATACATTATAAAGCGCTCCTGGATTTGCTCAATCTTTCTCACATCCGTACAAGATAACATTATTGACTAAAGTTTCAAAGATGAGCTTCTTTTTATCCCACATCACAAGGTTGGATGCTTTATAATTATTTTCAAGACCAAAATAAGCTTTCCACCCTCCATTAATCATTTTGTCAATGCTATAGTTTTAGTTGAGCTCGTCATGAATATCCATTCCTAGGTATTTGTAAGAAGACCCTTCCTCCAAGTTGTTATTGTCATACACAAAATTAGCGTAAGTGTCCTTCTTGGATTTGATAATCATATTTTTTAGTGTATCGGTATTAACAATCATACCCATGGTAAAGCAAAAACCCTTAAGAACTCTTAGTTGCTTATCGAGATCAGATGGACACATTGTCAGAAGAACAATATCATCAGCATAGAGAAGAAGGATGATGACTCTTATATCTAAGAGCGTGCTAGCACAACTTGCTTCCTCTAAACAACCTTCTTAACTTATTAAGAAAATAGTATAGTTATATAATTTTATATAGTTTTTTTTAATTTATATTTATAAAAATTAAATTACTATCATAAATTTTATTATTCTATATTATCGATATTTTTAATAAAAAAATATGAAATTTTAATTTATGATAAATTCATTTTAATTTTTAAAATATATCATATTTTGAATTTACAAATAATATATCATCCATTATTATTATCATTAATATTATTTTATTTTATTTTATCATTATAATTTTCATTAATAAAAGTATAATCTTTTAATTTATTCTTTATTAAAATTATAAATTCATTATCAAATTTTAAATTTCATTATCTAACTTTTATAAATTTACTTACATTACTATTTATAAAAAAATTCTAAATTTAAATACAAAGTTTAGTTACATTAATATTTATAAAAAAAAAATATAAAAATTATATTTCTCAACAGATAAACGATTTAATATTCTATACAAAGAGTTACATATTCGTAGAGAGTTTGACTATTAATCTATACAAAGAGTTACATATCCGTAGAGAGTTCGATTATTAATCTATTGGATCTATCTATATACAAAAGCTTAACAGAAGACAAGATAACAATTTGTAGCAAAAATACTTAATATAGTGATCCGAACCAGAAAGTGGTCGGCTCGTTGCAGGAGACATGGGCTAAATTAAGGTGGAACCTCCTCCAGGATAGGACAGGCCCACCCTCCTTCCTTTGAATTTGTGACAGAATTATTTGGAGGCATGAATGTAGGTGGGGGAGGAATTTGGCTGTCTGGCTCTTCACAATCATGCACATGTTTGAATAGAGGTTCAGTGGTGGATGGGATGGAAAAAGACATGTTGGTAGCAACTTCCAAAGTTGGTGCCAAACCTTTATCCACCGAATCCTCCTGTAGCGTTCCCACACCCCACCTCCATTGCGCCAACCCGTCTGCTCAGTCGCTAGACTTTTCCAGGAAAAAGTGGCGTCCAGACTACTAAGTTGGTTATCCATGTCATTCATTTTGGCCTTAACAGAAGAAACAGTGTTGCGAGCTGAGATCCAAATTCCCATCATGTCTTATGATAAGAACCTCCATCATATTTTTAATCAGTTGATTTTTCCCCTGCCTCCCAGTAGCGAGTCGCTCGTTAACCATACGACCTTCCCAGTGGTCAATTAAAGCACAAATAGGCATCGAAATTCTAACTTCGTAACCCTCCTCCGGCATAACACTCAGACCCCGTTGTGATTTGCCACAGCCATTGCTTCCCCTACGAGGGGTCCTCTGTTGCCTAGACATCGCAGAGACCAGAGCTTGTGGGTTCCACACGTGGTAGTTGTGAAGCTACGAAACCAACAATAGTAGAATGTGTTGCAGAACGTACTGGCCGTGTAGAGTGGAGGCGATAATGTGGACACAACCAAAAGAAAACATATACAACAGAGTGGGTTGAATTCCGATGGAACGGGATTGAGCATCACCAGCCTGGGACGAGACAACTTCACCCACCCACTCAGCATAACTAAAGGGCTGCAGAGAAGTATTAATGTATCCAACATGCATGGCAGCACATTGTCGGCTCCCAAACCGAGTCGCGATGTGCTGTCGATCAAGTAAGTTAAATATTATTATAATGTAATTAAGATATTATTTTTATTTAATATTTAATAATCAATATTTAAATATTATAAACATATATTGCAAAATATTAATTTAATTAAAAAATCTAATTTTCTAAAGTACATTGCAATTTTTTTATTTTAAATATTTTTTAATTTTCAAATAATATATATCTAAAAAAATAACATGGTTAAACTATATAAATTTTTTATATAAGCATTTTTTTAATTAAAATTATAAAATTTTAATTTATAATAATCTTTTTTAATATTTTGTATTTTAAATTTATAATCAATATTATTATGATCAATTTATATTTTCATCATCATAATCTTATTAATAAAAATGGTATTCTTTTGATTTATGTTCTATAATTTTTATAATCTAATTAACGAATTTTTATATTTTGAAATTTTATTATAAATTTATTTGATTATATATCTATAATTGTTCAAATTTTTATATTTTAAATTTATTTGATTATATATTTATGATTGTTTTTAATGTTTGATATTGTTTGTTTTTAAAATATATTTTTAATATTATATAATTTTATTAAATATTGTATAATTTATTTATTTTGATTATATATTTATGATTATTTTTAATGTTTGATATTGTTTTTTTATAATATATTTTCAATATATATATGTATGGTTATTTTTAATGTTTTTTATAATTATAAATTTGTTAACTTAATCAAATATTCAATAAATCTCATATACATATATATATATATATATATTAAGGTTTAATAAATAAAAAAGTTTTGTTATTCATTATTATTAAAATAATAATGTTTTTTTTAGTATTTTAAATTGTTTTTGTATTATGTGTTAAGAAAATAATATAGTCATATAAAATATTGATTTACTTTAAAATCTTGTTACTTGATTTATTTTAAAATCTTGTTACTATGTTCAAAAAGGTTGTTAATAATTTTTTTATGTTCATTATAGGCTTCGCAAGTTAGGAGGTTATAAAGGTTTGTATTGTAATAAATAGTATGAAACTCGCATCTAATATAGATGTAAACAAGACACTCTAAGATAAAGTGATTTTAATAAACATATATGATTATATTTTTTTTTAATAGTTGATTGGATTTTTTTACTATTTGATAATTAATATTTAAATTTTTTAACAAAAATTACAAAATGTTATGATGTGATTATGAATAAAAATTATAGTATTTTAATTTACTTTCTAAAAAATTATAATTGTATTAACAATTTTTTGTATTTTAAATTTTATTATATAATATTATAAATATAATGATGGTGATGATGGTTAACGTCCACTGAGACCAGACTTTGGTCTATCGGACCTAAAGAAACCAATTAATTAATTTGTTTTAAAATTGTATTCCTATGCTCAAAGAGCTTGGTGAGAAGCATCCCGAGCTCACTATAATTTTGACAAGTTAAAAGGCTAGGAAGGTCAATATTGCAACAAAGATTAGGAAACTGAGATCTAATGTGGGTGTACGTAGGGCACTCTAAGTGGAAGTTATTTTCATTTTAATGTTCCTATTCTCACAGAGATGGCAGATCCTTTCCACCCATGGTGTTTTAGGAACAGTTCAACGGCCTGTTTCACTATGGATCTCATGAGAGTTCGTTCTTATCTTGACTATATTAGTTTTTTTCTTTGAATTGGTTAAAACATAGAGATACTTTTGATCTTCTAGAGTAGGGTTGAGGACCTCCTTATAATATCTTAATTTTTTGTTAGCCTCTAAATCTCTCTCACACCACAGTTTCTCTTTAAACTTAGAAGTAACAATATTTTTGATGTTATTAATATTTTGCAATGCAATATTTTCATCGATCTCCTAGTGGTTTAACCAGGACCTGGTGTCTTTATACCAACCTTGCAGTAAGCCTTAGGTGGTTTTGGTTGGAAATAAAAGCTAGCTTAGGAAGTCTATGGTATCCCATGTTATTGATATTGTGCTTGTACAACAAGATCCTAGTCATAGCTAGGCTCTCGATAGGGGGAAAGACCCACTTCTTTAAGGAGAATAGGATATGGTGTATTGCTTTTAATTTTGAGGTTATACATTATAAAACACTTCTGGATTTGCTCAATATTTCTCCAAGATTATCTAGAGACGATGCAACCTCAAACCTCACATCCATACAAGATAACAAGGGTGACTAAAGTTTCAAAGAGGAGCTTCTTTTTATCCCACGTCACAAGGTTTGCTGCTTTACAATTATTTTCAAGACCACAGTAAGCTTTCCACCCTCAATTAATCATTTTCTCAATGTTGTATTTCCAGTTGATCTTGTGATGAATATCAATTCCTAGCTACTTTTAAGAAGACACTTCCTCAAGTTGCTATTGTCATACACAAAATTAGCGTAAGTGTCCTTGGATTTGATAATCATAACTTTTGTTTTGTCAACGTTGACAGTCATACCCATGGTAGAGCAGAAATCCTTAAGAAGTCGTAGTTGCTTATCAAGATGAAATGGACACCTTGCCAGAAGAATAATATCATCAGCATAGAGAAGAAGGATGATGACTATTCTAGCTAAGAACGTGTCAACATAGTCGACTTCTTCTAAACAAGCTTCTAACTTATCGATGTAAATGCCAAATAGGGTAGGGGAGAGGGGGAAACCTTGTTTAACTCTGATATTACACTTAATATCTCTTGACCACCCCTCGTTGCTCTTAAACTTGGCGATTACATTCTCATATAACCTTTTTGCGGCAGCTCTCAACTCGAAAGGAACCTTTAGCTCTTCTAATGTATTCCAAAGGTTAATTATAGGTATCGTATCGAAATCCTTTCTAACGTCCACAAAGAAACAAAAGATTTTGTATTTATCATTACGACACTCCTCCATAATGATCCTAAGCGTAATGAGGTGGTCCGTTGTTGAGTGCTTCCTTCTAAAACCCGTTGTAGAGCCCCTACTGGGTCTCCTTTAGGATTCATTTACAATCAAGAATTTAACTATATATATATATATACATATACAGTTTGATAATCAAAATGCTGTTTGATCTATTCTAACAGTTTACTGTTTGAATTATGCAGGTAGCAATGAATGATCACAACATAAAAACCTTTAATATTTAAATAAACAGAATTGCCATATAAACTGCGGAAAAATACCTGTAGATAGCTAGTAGATCCATCGTTGTTGATGTCCTTGCTTGCCGTTTCTCCTTGCCTTATCCCTGCAGCCAAAGTCCTTCCCAAGTTTCGGAAACTCAACCAACCCAACTAGTTTTGCCACCCTG
>LPNX010783336.1:26517-40741 GCA_001517045.1 Pseudotsuga menziesii | reverse complement strand
TAATGAATGTAATTTTGCTTTTTGAATGACTAATTAATATACATGAAGAAAAATATGTCAATGTTTGTAGTATATCAAATTTTCTCTTTAAACTGCCTTTGATGAATTTTATATTATTTGCTACATATATGAAAATTTTGGTTCAACTTCATGTTAATTCATGTGATGATACTTTATACGAATGAACCTAAAAACATCTTAAAGACTTGTTTTGTGAGTAAATGTAAGGAACTTGCAATAAGGTTTGAAGTGAGTTTTCCCTATTATTCATTATTATAGTTGATATAAATTTAATTGTACTACTATGTTGCATTCACATTCATAACTATATTTTCTCGTGTAGACTTTAAAGTGGTGCCAACTTTGTACTAGTATATTAACTTATACTCAATAAATACAGTACTAACATTTTGAGTGTGTAGGTTTTATCAGTTTGTCATCATTGTGATTGATTTCCTGGATTAAACTGTGTGAAAGTTTTTCAGACCAATGTTTTGAGTGGACACTCCACCCATGCTTATTACGGGAACCATGAAAAACTCATTGTGGACTGAAAAGATTTCACATAACTTAATCCAGAAAATCAATCATTAAGTAGTAGCATCATGTTAGCTTTAATTCATGTTAGACATTATCATCAAATACATTGCATTATAAAGACAATTTAATCCATGTGAGATTTAATGCTGATCATAATGCACTGCATGGAATATAAGTATTATGGATGGAGATTTTGATAATGTGACAGATGAACAGGTATATGTTGGACCCAAGTGCAACAAGCTAAAGCCAAAANGTGACAGATGAACGGGTATATGTTGGACCCAAGTGCAACAAGCTAAAGCCAAGATTCAATCCTATGATCGAATTTGAGAAAGAAAATATGTTGCTAGTTATATCATGAGCTGACGATGAAGGAGAGATGATTTGGATGACAAAAACCACCTCATATATCTTCCAGAATGATGAAAGTGAGACTCTTCATGTAAAGGTTGATTGATGGAAGCCTAGTTCAGGGAAATACAAGGGAAAATTTTAGAACAATATTGGGTACCAAACCTTTACATTAAATAGTTTTTAAATGGGCCATTCTAAAATTGTGCCAACCTTCTACTAGTATAGGAACTCAACACCAACAATGTACTAGTTACCATATCAAATTATAATTCAATTTCTTAATCATAGTAATATATACAATATTGATGTCATTACATAAACTTAATCAACTTACCATTTAATACAAACTATAGATAATATTAATAGAAATTATGTAAGGAATCAAAGTCTAAGAATTTCATCATTTTGAAAGAATCAAAGTCTAAGACTGTCATCATTTTGATCTGTCACGGATGATTAGAAATGTGTAATCTAGGTGTTAACACAGTCCCTCTCCCCTCATGTTGTAAAGGGTGCTAGCTCAATGGAAGAGCACCTGCATTACAAGCAGGACGATGGTGGTTCGATTCCTCCGTGCCCTAACATAAATTAATAGATGATATACAATCTTAATGATAATATAAATATTGTAAGATATCTATATTTTCATTATAAATATGCTCTTTTCAATTAAACACATTGTTCAAATGCTTCATAAATAAATAATGAACACTTGCAATAATTAGTTTAGTTGGTTTTTCCCCTTTCCTCTTGTATATGAACAAAATCAAATTGTATTGCTCTAATGCTATTCTAGTTCATAATTGATTTTGCTTATTAAAACAACTAATATTAATAAATAAGGGAGGCTTTACTAACATCAATATCATTAAATAAATTTATAGGTAAGAAATTTCTCAAGTTAATCTATTATTCATAAAGTAAGCATTCATCAACTTAGTTTCTAATACACTACCACTGCCAACAACAATAATAATAAATTATGTTGCTATTTTAATTCATAATTTACTTAATCATTACAAGGATAAAACGTAGACTTTAAATTCATAACATATTTTTTCATTTTGATTATAAGTGGTGCCAATTTCCAAAAATAAAACAACATACATAACAAAGACAAAAATAATTACTATGACAATGTTTATAATTGTTGTAGTAACAAATACAATGTTGATATTATGTCATAAAATAATTTAATCGACTTAACATCTAATACAACCTATAAATAATATTAATATAAATTATGTAGGATTCAAAGGCTATGACTTTCCTCATTTTGAAGGAACTCAATCTAGCGAAAGTTCTAAATTTTAGATCTAATCCATCTAGTTGTAATTGAGATGTAATATTTCCTTTTGAATAGTTGAATACTAAAGTTTTACTTGAAATAAATAAAAAATATTAATTGAGAAAGTAGTTCATTGGATTAATTATTCCAAATTTAATGGAATAGTTCTTTGAGCTGATTTTTCTAGATTTAATAGAATACGTATTTAGAGATTTCCAAAAAAAATCAATGTGGATGAAGTCCTTGTAATAGAATATTTCCAAATTTAATGAAATATGTGTTCTAACATCCCATCCAAGAATAATATAATTTATATTAACATGATCTCCCATCAAAGAATAATATAATTTATAATAACATAATCAAATTGTGTTAGTTTGATATAAATATTTGTTGTAATAATAAAGTGACAATTTTTTTGGAATAATTATTTTATTATTATTATCAAACTATTATGTTTAGCTATCTCTTAACTAAGTTATATGGTATTTTTTTAGAAAAGAAGATCAATGAATGGCTAGAAATGGAAGGTAAGCAGGATAAAGGCCAAACATGTTTTAGAAGGAAAAAATCAACCATGGACCACCTCGTTACACTTAGGATCATTGTAGAGTAATGTAGTAATAATAAGTCTGACATATTTGTTGCTTTGTGGATTTTAGAAAAGCTTTTTATATAGTGGGGTGCTCGCATGAAGCTGGTTCCACTTTTTAGTGCCACTTAAAAAATCAGAAACGCACTTTCGAAGTGTAAATCGAGAACGCATATGCGTTATTGATGGTACGTTCAGAATAGCCCGAGCCCAAACACAAGGCTAAGGTTCGTAAGGAAGTATCACATATGCATTTTGTAAAAGTTAAATATCGCATATGTGATATATATCGCAAGTGCGATACATCATCTATGCGATATTGAAAACTAAAAAAAAACAAAACAGAGGCTGTGGGCCTCAAATATCATTTGCACAGTGAAGCATCGAGAGAGCGATAAACCACGTTGGCAAAAAAACGTAGAGGCAATTTGTG
Source organism: Pseudotsuga menziesii (assembly GCA_001517045.1). Classification (NCBI taxonomy): domain Eukaryota; kingdom Viridiplantae; phylum Streptophyta; class Pinopsida; order Pinales; family Pinaceae; genus Pseudotsuga; species Pseudotsuga menziesii. The sequence continues at coordinate 37,531 of LPNX010783336.1, read as the reverse complement.
TTTCACCTTTTGGAGGTCGAGTTGGAGGTGGATTGGCTCTAATGGCAGGTAACTTCTCTTATCCATTTTAATTAGTTTTCAATTCCTTATTGTTTTTCTTAATTTCATGGTTTTTATAATTGTTTAAAACAAATTTAATAAAAAAAATTGAATGAAATCATAGAATGATAAATTAAAACAACTTGTATTTTTTTGTTTAAATCTTAACAGATAACATAAATGAGCAAGATAATGTGGAAAATGAATCCTCTAATAACCCAGAACCTAACCCAAACATGAACCCAAACATGAACGCAAACCCAAACCCGGAGGGGGAACAAAATTGAAACTCATAAATTCTTGCGTGTTTGGCGTCATTGAGGCACCTTAGCTCATCTATTAGACGGGGGGATCATTTGAGACAATATTTAGCTGATGCATTAGACACAATAACAAACACAATTGCCAATTCCCAAGGAGCTATGTACAACATTAGCTCATACAGAGAATCCAAGAGGCAATACTACTCCAATGGATTGAGTTATAAAGACATCAAAGACCTAAAGATTACAAAAGACCAATTATTTTCATTATTCCGGGACCCTAGCACCGGATTGGTTCCACCCACCAGTCAAGCACACATTTCCATAGACTGGTGTGTTGAACCAAATATAAAGGCCAATTGGATGGATCATTGGTATATGGTATTCGATGAAGACCCTCATGGGAATAGGGACATCCCATTTTATTTCCTTAGGAAGTTGTATGCAGAATTCATCCTAGGGAAGCATGTTAAATATTTTGATATCTTAGGATTCCAGAGTGTTGGTCATGGGATCCCCCAAGATAGGGAAGGGGCCAAGACAGATCCTAACCGTGTGCCACACCCTCAACGCACACCAAAACCCCCTTTGCTATATCCTCCTACAGGTCTTGTGATTGAGGATACATAGGAGGCATTATTTGACTTGGCAGATACATTGCTTCAGCATGGGACTGATGTCCAAGGCAATGTAATCCAAGGGGTTGGCACTTCTAAGGCCGGCCCATCTACATATCACACAGGAGATGTAGAGTTTTCAGAGTGTCTTGTTACTCCACACCCTTGCGCATCGTGTGGAGGCATATGCTATGGCCCTACTTCAGACTTCCGGGATGATGGATTACTTCAATTTGTAATTAAAACTCATTATTTTCATATTTTATTTTGTTTCATATCACAATTTTCAATTGTTTCACAATTTATTTCTATTTAATTATCTAACAAATTATGTCAACAAATATACAATTGGTGTCCCATGGAACACCAGAGTCACATAGTCTACCGATCAATGTTGAGAACATTGATGCGGTTGTCAATATTGCATATTGGTTTGGTTCTTCACCATTAGGGGTAAAAACTATACTTGTTAATTTGTCAACTTTATTTACATATTTATAGTAGATATTGTAACATTCAATACATCCTAATTTTGATACAACATGTTTTATGCAGGGTGATAAGGATGAGTACATTGAATCTCATCCTAGTCCCTCTCATGCAGAGGTAGATTCCCAAACACAGGTATCATTTTAAATATGATTTTAATTATGTTTCACTTTCTTTGGAAAAATCATTTTTCGTCCATCATGTATATGCCTCGTTTTCTTTGTATTATCTGACATTGACATATGTTACGTTATGCAGACAACCATTGAGCCATTGGTGCTTGAAGAGCACCAACATGAGGTTGTTTCCAACCCACCTCTTCCCCCTCGCTAGGTACATGTATGTTTCGCTTTCTTTGAAAACATCATTTTTCTTCCATGTAGTATATATGTCTAAGATTCTTTTTATTATCTGAATTTGACATATGTTATTTTATGTAGGCTTCTATTGAAGCACCGGTGCTTGAAGAGCACCAGATTGATGACCCACTTATCACAAGCCAGTAGGTACGTTTATGTATCGCTTTTTTTTAATTGTGATTTTAATGATTCAACATGTACTTTTTTTAATTTTTTGAAATTGTCTAATTGTATCTTTATCCTTTTTAATGTAGGAACGTGAGTTTGATGAATATGTCTAAAAAGAGAGCTTCTTTGCTAGTACAAGTAGAAGTCCTTTTCTCTCGTTGCTAGTTAATCGATCCACTGGTCACACACCTCCTTTGACAAGGAAACCGGTAAGTTTATGTATCTCTTTCTTTGTACGTTTATGTATGGATTTCCTTGATTTGGTGCTTTCTCTTTGTACGTTTTTGTAGGTTTATGTATCGCTTTGACATATGTTACTTTATGTAAGAATATATTGAGATAGTGGTGCTTAAAGAGCACCAAAGCAAGGTTGTTTTCAACCCACCTATTCCCCCCAGCTAGGTACATGTATGTTTCTCTTTCTTTGGAAACATCATTTTTCGTCCATGTAGTATATATGTCTTTGATTCACTATTTTATCTGAAATTGACATATATGTTACTTTATGCAGGCTTCTAGTGAGGCACTAGTGCGTGAAGAGCACCAAATCGGTGACCCACCTATGATGAGCCAGCAGGTACGTTTATGTATCGCTTTCTTTGTACGTTTGTGTATTGCTTTCTCTGATTTGGTGCTTGAAGAGACCCAAATAGGTTACCTACCTCTTCCCCCCTAGTGTACATGTATATTTTTTGACATTGGAATATATATATATATATTTATGCATCTTTATAGTGAGCAAGTGGTGCTTGAAGAGCACCCAATCAGGGTCGTTGTTAGTGAGGCACCATGACCCACCATTACTTACTCACATATAGTAAGTAAAAATGTTATTTTGGTTTTGGAATTTGAACAAATGTACATAGAATTTTTAAAGGTTAGTAAACTAACTTACAAAATTTGTTTTTTCTGCAGTCTCCACTGATGTGACCTATCCCTCTTGTTCAGCAATGGGGATCACCAATGAGCAGTTGGAAAAGAAAGCTAGACTTCTCCGAAGACATTACCAGTGGCAGCGAAAGGGGGGATAACTAGAATAAATATATAGGGGGGATACATAGATGTAACTTTTTGTTCATATACACATAGATGTACTTTTTGATCCACTATTTTGTATTATGGCCATGTGGCATGCCAATTTTTGTAACATTATTTCTATACATATATAATATAAAGCAAGGTTCAAATTTATACATATATGGTTGACTTGAACTTGGAACATGATATGTGTGGTTCACATGTGTGCTAACTTATGAATTTCCAATACTTAAAGGAAGAATTTATGACTCATCAACTTTTTAACATTATGGCTATCCTCAACTTTTTGACATCATAACCATACCATACACTAACTAAATTACATACACTAACAATCATAACACTAAGTCAGGCATGGATGTGTAATATATACCATATCATACCCTACAATACCCTATGATACTAACATCATACCATAATAACATACAATAACATACCCTACAATACCCTATGATACTAACATACCATACCATTGTAATATACCATACACTAACATCATGACGCTAAGTCATGCATGCATGTGTAATATACCATATCATACCCTACAATACCCTATGATACTAAAATCATACCATACTAACATACAATAACATACCCTACAATACCCTATGACACTAACATCATACCATGCTAACATACAATAACATACCATAACATAACATACTAACATCATACCATACAAACATACCATACCATTGTAATATACCATACACTAACATCATAACACTAAGTCATGCATGCATGTGTAATATACCATATCATACCCTACAATACCCTATGATACTAACATCACACCATACTAACATACATCATACCCTATAATACCCTACAATACCCTACAATACTAACATCATACCCTACAAACCCTCGTTGGTTTTGGTGTTCCATGTCATAACTTGTCAACCCTAGTGATAGCATGCAAATTGGTGTTCATGAAACCCTAGTTGGTTTCCAATTTGTACATGTCCATGTGTTTCTAGTTCACTCTCTTAAATTGTAAATTGCTCACTAAACCCTAGTTCCATCTCATTATTTGTCAACCCTAGTGATAGCATGCAAATTGGTGCTAATGAAAGCCTAGTTGGTTTCTGATTTGTACATGGCCATGTGTCTCTAGTTCCCTCTCTTAACTTGTAAATTGCTCACTAAACCCTAGTTCCATCTTATTATTTTTCAACCCTAGTGATAGCATGCAAATTGGTGTTTTTGAAAGCCTAGTTAGTTTCTGATTTGTACATGGCCATGTCTTTGTAGTTCCATCTCATAACTTATAAAGAGCTCACTAAACCCTAGTTCCGTCTCATTATTTGTCAACCGTAGTGATAGCATGCAAATTGGTGTTCATGAAATCCTATTTGGTTTCCGATTTGTACATTGCCATGTGTTTCTAGTTCCCTCTTTTAACTTGTAAATTTCTCACTAAACCCTAGTTCCATCTCAAACTGTGTCAACCCTAGTGATAGAATGCAAATTGGTGTTCATGAAATCCTAGTTGGTTTTTTATTTGTACATGGCCATGTGTTTCTATTTCCCCCTCTTAACTTGTAAATTGCTCACTAAACCCTAGTTCCATCTCATACCTTGTCAACCCTAGTGATAGCATGCAAATTGGTGTTCATGAAATCCTAGTTGGTTTCCGATTTGTACATGTCCATGTGTTTCTAGTTCCCTCTCTTAACTTGTAAATTGCTCACTAAACCCTAGTTCCATCTCATAACTTGTCAACCCTAGTGATAGCATGCAAATTGGTGTTCATGAAAGCTTGGCTGGTTTCCGATTTGTACATGCCCATGTGTTTCTAGTTCCCTCTCTTAACTTGCAAATTGCTCATGAAACCCTAGTTCCATATCATACCTTGTCAACCCTAGTTGGTGCATGCAAATTGGTGTTCATTAAAGCCTACTTGGTGCATGCAAGTATTGGTGTTTATGTGTTTCTAGTTCCCTCTCTTAACTTGTAAAGAGCTCACTAAACCTTAGTTCCATCTCATTATTTGTCAACCCTAGTGATAGCATGCAAATTGGTGTTCATGAAAGCCTAGTTGGTTTCCAATTTGTACATGTCCATGTGTTTCTAGTTCCCTCTCTTAACTTGTAAAGAGCTCACTAAACCCTAGTTCCATCTCAAACTGTGTCAACCCTAGTGATAGCATGCAAATTGGTGTTCATGAAAGCCTAGTTGGTTTCCAATTTGTACATGTCCATGTGTTTCTAGTTCCCTCTCTTAACTTGTAAATTTCTCTCTAAACCCTAGTTCCATATCATTATTTTCCAACCCTAGTGATAGCATGCAAATTGGTGTTTTTGAAATCCTAGTTAGTTTCTGATTTGTACATGGCCATGTCTTTCTAGTTCCGTCTCATAACCTGTAAAGAGGTCACTAAACCCTAGTTCCATCTCATTATTTGTCAACCCTAGTGATAGCATGCAAATTGGTGTTCATGAAAGGCTAGTTGGTGCATGCAAGTATTGGTGATCATGTGTTTCTAGTTCCCTCTCTTAACTTGTAAAGAGCTCACTAAACCCTAGTTCCATCTCATTATTTGTCAACCTTAGTGATAGCATGCAAATTGGTGTTCATGAAAGCCTAGTTGGTTCCCGATTTGTACATGGCCATGTGTTTCTAGTTCCCTCTTTTAACTTGTAAATTGCTCACTAAATCCTAGTTCCATCTCATTATTTGTCAACCCTAGTGATAGCATGCAAATTGGTGTTCATGAAAGCCTAGTTGGTTTCTGATTTGTACATGTCCATGTGCTTCTAGTTCCCTCTCTTAACTTGTAAATTGCTCACGAAACCATAGTTCCATCTCATAACTTGTCAACCCTAGTTATAGCATGCAAATTGGTGTTCATGAAAGCCTAGTTGGTTTCCGATTTGTACATGTCCATGTGTTTCTAGTTCCCTCTCTTAACTTGCAAATTGCTCAAGAAACCCTGGTTCCATCTCATACCTTGTCAACCCTAGTTGGTGCATGCAAATTGGTGTTCATGAAAGCCTAGTTGGTGCATGCAAGTATTGGTGTTCATGTGTTTCTAGTTCCCTCTCTTAACTTGTAAAGTGCTCACTAAACCCTAGTTCCATCTCATTTTTTGTCAACCCTAGTGATAGCATGCAAATTGGTGTTCATGAAAGCCTAGTTCGTTTATGATTTGTACATGTCCATGTATTTATAGTTCCCTCTCTTAACTTGTAAATTGCTCACTAAACCCTAGTTCCATCTTATTATTTTTCAACCCTAGTGATAGCATGCAAATTGGTGTTTTTGAAATCCTAGTTAGTTTCTGATTTGTACATGGCCATGTCTTTCTAGTTCCGTCTCATAACTTGTAAAGAGCTCACTAAACCCTAGTTCCATCTCATTATTTGTCAACCCTAGTTATAGCATGAAAATTGGTGCTCATGAAAGCCTAGTTGGTTTCTGATTTGTACCTGTCCATGTGTTTCTAGTTCCCTCTGTTAACTTGTAAAGAGCTCACTAAACCCTAGTTCCATCTCATTATTTGTCAACCCTAGTGATAGCATGCAAATTGGTGTTCATGAAAGCCTAGTTGGTTTTCAATTTGTACATGTCCATGTGTTTCTAGTTCTCTCTCTTAACTTGTAAATTGCTCACTAAACCCTAGTTCCATCTCATAACTTGTCAACCCTAGTGATAGCATGCAAAGTGGTGTTCATGAAAGCCTAGTTGGTTTCCGATTTGTACATGGAAATGTAGTTAAATGTATATTAAACTAAAAACATCAAGAAATGTAAATTTCAACAACTCGAGAGCTTGTTATTTTCTGAACTCTATTTATTGGTGTCTAAAGACACCATTCTTGGCACCTCCAATGTGCCGTAGATGGTGTTTGTATCCTAGGAACATGAAAGGCTAGACATTGTAACATCATAAGAAAAAAAGAGAACCCAATGAAAATGTGCAAACATGATTTATAGATAACTCACCCGAGGTTGTACGATCATGTTTATAGTGTCTAGTATCCTTTGAATAATATTATGTCTGTGAATGGTATCAGTCAATCACAGGTTTATTACATTGGGAATAAAGTAAGGCTAAATAATTGAAATTGTGCTTCAGAATTCACTTTAAAGGTTAAATAATGCACCTGACAATGCACTCATACAAGTAGGCCATCCGGATCATCTCTAGTGCCGATGGTGTCCATCAATCTTTCGTGCTCTATATGAGGTAGCAAGTATCGTACATGTGACCTATTTTTGTGACCAAGTGTACGCAGCTTGAATTTTATACCAACTACTAGGTTGGTGAAGTGGTATACAATAGCTATTGGTCTATAATCCTGATATACATACCCACCCTTCATTTTCTGTTGTGCTGCAAGTGTCAAGTACTCCCCTTTTATAACCATCGAGCCGGTTGGGAATTCAATATTTTCATCATCTGTAATAGGTTCGAGAATGGTTTGTTTCCCCTCTAAGCAATGTGCCAACCAATAGTTATAACCCCATTCATTATTTTTTGGGGCAACCACTACATATATCTGACCCGTGAAAGGAAATAGGTCGAGTTAACAATACATTTTGTAAATAATGTCTATGATTTCTAATTTCTACATAAATTAAATTCTACATAGGTCTAGTAAACAATACATAAATGCATTTTCTAATTTAGGTACTACTCATGTACTTGCTTGTATTAGATCCGATATGTGATCATAGTTTGTAGAAATATGTGTCTGATCATCTTCCAAATGGTCTATTTCATTAACCCCATTGAAATTGGTGCCAAGTGTCACTCGATCCCATGTATCAATGGTATCCGTATACTCACAACCATCCCATTCATCGATGCGACAGGAACTGCAAAAGCAAGCCTTCAATCTTGTCCAAATTTGTAGGGCCGAGTTGTCTGAGCTTCTAATTGAATGAAACTGTCGAGTTCCATGCACTGTGTTCACCCAATGTGTTTGTGATCGGTCCACATTTGTCATCTCCCAAAATATTCTTCACACTAAGTGTTTCCTTGTTGCTTGTTCTCCCATGACAGATGCACACCATTCGACTATAGATGTAGCATCTCGAAGGTGAGCACCTGTAAACTTCATCTCTTTCCTTCGAAGGGAAATTTTAATGCATGCACTAGCACCATCGTGTTCTCCTTTTCCATGACTAGTTTCAAAGTAGTTCCATACATGTGGCACCTTGTATTTTATGTGCAACAAACACAACCATTCAAATACATGTGCATTCTTGAACTGTCCAGCACAACCATCTGACCAAATGAAATGACGATAAAATGGTATATCCGTAGCTATCACATGATCATAGAATAATTTAAAGCAATGTTGCATGTAATGGATGTCATGGGTCCGGTCGTCACTTATGTAGAAGTGACTTTATTTCAGTATCACACGTTTCTCTTCATTACTATCTTGCCCATGTCGATACGTGATATCCACCATTATACTCACCTACTCTGAGTGATAGTATTGACTTTGTATTTCATTTTATGGTTGTAGGGTGTAATTTTCCGCAAAGTCAACCACTGATAGTATTGTTCCGAGAGGGAAGGTGTCCCGGCATATTCTAAATTGCTCATCTTGCCACTGTGCCATATCGACATGTTGAATGTATTGTTGGATCTTTCCACGAAACTCTGGAATAAAATCACATACTCGCACCAGGTACATGAATATTAATATGTCAATAAACCACATAAAAAATGTGTACATGAATATTAATATGTCAATATTCAACAATTTACTTGTGAAGTCACCAATTTAATATTCCTGCTTTCTTTCCCATCATGTAGCTGATATGTCTCATATTGATAGTTCTGATTCTCGACAATTGCATTCCCAAATGCTTGATCTTCACTTTCATGGATGCAATCAGACCATAATGATAGCCCACCAATATTATTGCAAGAACCATCTACACATTGTTTTAAGTAATGTGTCTTCCCATCTTGCCTTGAACACATTATGTTATGGATGAAATCTCTGGATGACATTGGCGGTACTGTACTTGAGCATTCCTGGACATGATTAGGATGCAAAAAATGACGTATATGTGCAAATGTATGGTAATATAAGTCAAACTCTATGTGGTATCTACAACAACAAGTGTTCCGAATGGTATTGATTCTAACATACCAAGGCTTGCATTTTTCAAAAGATATTTTCCCGAGCCTTAGCTCTACATGGGAAACCTTAAACATCTTGAACAATTGAGTTTGTGTCATGTCAAGATAATGTTTAACATGAGGTTCATTGTTTCGAGAACCCCTATAATGTTTTAACACATCCTTCGTGTTAGAAGAAGGCCTAGTGTTATCATGCCAAAACGTTTGCACTAGGCCCTTCACTGCTTCGACTAACTTCATGTCTTTGTGGGGCAACCTACCGCTAAATGCCCATAATTTTTTCATTTGTACCTCTACATCAAGGTTGTCTCTTCTTACTGAATATTTTTAAGTGTGTTTGGATGTAAAGGCACAATTTGTGATGTGCATTTAAGTAAACGACATTGTCTTGTGGATCCACATACAACTGATTTAGCCAATACACGGCGAGCCACATTACAGTCTTGTGAACGAGTTTTTTTACCAATCGGTGTGAATGCAGCAACAAGAGATTTAACAATGTGATTACTTGATTAGATATTATTCATTGTTCTTATGCCTAAATTTCTTCTAACAGTTGCCATATTTCTATATTTAAGCAAAGCTAAAAAGAATTGGCATTTACCAGCTTTGGATTTGTTATCAAAATATTGTTTCATTATTTGAGAACAATGATGAAGTATAGTGCGTTTAGCCACCTTACCTTCCATGGAAGTCAATCCTCTCTTGTCCACTTGTATTCGTTTAGGAGTTCTCTTTCGTTTTGATGCAAAATTTGTTGCCGTTTGAAATGTTGGAGTGACCTTTAAATCCACTACAGGCTGACAACTTCGATTAGGAGATTGAACCACTGACCATGGTTGTTGCTGAGTCACATTTGCATCAGGAGTAACATAATTATTGAACTCTTCACAAGATTGTCCATTTACTAATGGATCAATAATATCAACTTCCGTATAACCAACTTCCTTTAATGTTGCATTATCTTCCTCAACATCTACGTTAGGTATCCGTTGAGGGGGAATGGGAACTATTTGCTCATGTAATGAATGTCAACGATTTCTTGAATCTTCCCTCTTTTTTTCTTTTCTATTTTCTGCTTCTTCTGGTGTAAGCACCTTCCTTGCTGACTTTTGACCTCTATTATGTACACTCCCAATTGAAATCCACCCAAACTTGTACAAAACTATGGAATTATGTAAGTAATAATTAAATTGCATGTTGAACAGTTCTCTGTGTGCGGGTTCAGACGAATTATGTCTTTTGATACAGTAAACCAGGCCCACAGCACGCAACCCAACATTTTTTATACAACACATATCGCATATGCGATATAACGCACCTTTGATATATTGCATATTCGATATTGATACAATGCTTTTTAATTAATAGGCAGGTTTTTTACATGATCTCCAAAAAGCATATGCGATTTAGTGCATATGGGATATATCGTATATGCGATTTAGTGCATATGGGACATATCGCATATGCAATTTAGTGCTCAGTGAATATGCAATTTACATTTATCTATGCTTGTCAAATATTAAAATATTAAATATCAAATGCATTTCAAACTTGGACTGAAATAACTTCTATAATGAATAGTATGACTATGATGACGATGATTATGAGGATGATGATGACTATGATGGTGATGATAATGATGATGATGAGGATGATGGCTATGATGATGAGGATGAGGGTGATGATGATGAGGGCAATGATGATGATGATGATGATGAGGAGGAGGAGGATGAGGATGAGGGTGGTGGTGATGATGATGATGATGAGGATGATGATGATGATGATGATGACGATGACGATGACAATGACGATGATGATGAACAATGATGGTGATGATGAGGAGGATGATCACTATGATGATGATGATGTCCATGAGGGTGATGATGATGATGATGATGATGAGGATGATGATGGTGATGATGATGATGAA
>LPNX010783336.1:9017-21517 GCA_001517045.1 Pseudotsuga menziesii | reverse complement strand
TGGTCAATGAGCACAACCTTATAACATTTTTATTATACAACTTTCATTAAAAAATATTCAAACACAACCAGCAAATAAAATATTTAAATAAAAATTAGAACACCCCATTTTAATATTCTCAAAGGCCATGGTCAATTAGCACAACCTTATTTATTGATCCATTTTAATATTCTAAAAGGCCATGGTCAATTAGCACTACCATATTTATTGATTAATATGGTTCGTTGCATATTAATGTGGCATAGCAATACCAGTAACGATATTAAATATACTTCCGACAAATCACAATCACATCAGATGCCCTCCCCGTCGGATATATATCTAGCGTATCGGCGTGGCCATGAATTCAAGTGTAATTGTTCTCTTTCCCGTCCAAATTACAAAAATAATCAATCACTGCTCCAGGTTTTGAAGTGTCCGCCATGTCTGTCTCAGATGAAATCCCCTCCAGCAACCGAGTGGTCTTCTTGGGCCAAAAATCAACCATACTCCCGGCTCGCCCCTCGCAGCCCCAGCAATGCAAGCTCTGCCCTTCCGATTTGCAGATGCTCAACTGCGATTACATTCAGAAGGGTCTTTTGTACCAAGTGCCCTTCGCCGATGATCACCATTTCGTTTCGGCGGTGGAGCTTCTGAAGAAGAGCCTCGCGGAAGCACTGGTTCATTTCTACCCGTTGGCAGGAAGGCTCATCACTTCCTCCGATGGCGTTCTTTACATCGACTGTAACGATGCCGGTGTGGATTTAATCGAAGCATCCGTGTCAGATGTTGGGATTCAAGAACTAACAGGGATGGATATCAGTCCGGTCGTTGCCCAATTGTTTGCTCTGGATGGCGCTATCAACCTGGATGGTCATTTTCTCCCTTTGCTTGTGGTTCAGGTCAGTTCGGGCAATTTTATTTCCTAAACTCCTTATAATATCGTGTTTAGGGTTTAAGAGTGTTACTCACCTATTTTTATCCTATGGCCCTTCAATTCTAATTTTGATTATGATTAGGTCACTAAACTCAGGGATGGAGTCGCGCTAGGCTTCACAATCAACCACGGGGTCCAAGACGGGACGTCACTCTGGCATTTCATAAACTCATGGGCGGATCTCTGCAGAGGAGCGGCCACAGTCTCTGACCCGCCCCTTCACAGCCGATGTTTCGACATAGAAGGCTCGCGCATAGCTCTCAACCTCCCCATAACCCAAACTATCGACAGATTCTCCCCGCGGCCTGTGCTGAGCGAAAAAGTTTTTCAGTTCAGCAAGCAGACAATCTTGACGCTAAAGGACAGAGCCAACCGGACTAATTCAAAGCACCCAATTATAATCTCGTCCTTCCAGGCACTCTGTGCTCACCTATGGCAGGCCATCACACGGGCACGCGGCCTGCTTCACCCGGAGCCGACGACCTTCAACCTCGGAGTGAATTGTAGATCCAGATTGATTCCTCCTCTGCCTTACTCTTATTTCGGCAACGCTGTCCAAATCGTTACCAGCACGGTCACGGCTGGGGAGCTCCTGGCCGCCGATATCTCTTCCGCAGCGTACTTGCTGCACCGCATCATATCGCCACATGGCGATGCTAGCAGGCCGAGCTGCAAAGATTTAACCAGCATCCAACTGTAATGAAGCTGGAGAAAACGAACAGGGATAACAGTGTGTTTATAGGGAGTTCTCCGAGATTTCCAATGTACGAAAATGACTTCGGATGGGGAAGGCCGTTGCGTGTAAGGAGTGGTTCGGCCAACAAGTTTGATGGCAAAGTATCTATATATCCGGCGAGGGAAGGAGGAGGAAGTGTGGATCTCGAGATTTGCTTACTACCTCCTTTCATGGCCGCCTTGGAGACCGACCCGCAGTTTCTTTCCCCTATCTGTGATTAGAAGAAAATTAGAAAACAGTTTATCATACAGTGCGCACGTTATGTGTATGTGTGAATGATTATGGATATGGACACCAGTTGCCATGAAATAAACTAGTCCATATTAATATGTTCTGCTTCGATCTTTTAATTTTGATTTCCTTTTTAGAAGTTTACATTATTGTTATGTTGATATTTCTATGTATTTTAGAATTTATATTTTAGAATTTTGATGTGCTGTATCATTTTATTTATAGACTAGAATAAAATAAGTGTATTGTTCTCATTAATTTTATGGGCTGGATTAATAAATACAACTATTATAATTAGATACAAGTATAGGTTCAATTTTATTGTGGATACAACTATTATATTAATTTCATTCCAATTATATCATGTAGTAGCTTTAATTTCAATGATTTTACAACTATTAACTTAAATTCAACTCTAATCACAGTTATATTGAATAACTATTAGATACAACTGTTAGTTTAATTTCAATGATTCTACAACTATTAGTTTAATTTCAACTTTAATCATTGTTATATTGAATAACTATTAGATTAGCTCTTAGATAAATAAATGTGGAATATGGTTCACCAATTCTAGATCTCATTTGATCAATTATATTGGAATTAGACAATAAAATATAAACCCAAATTTGTATGGATCTACAACGAGAACAATTTAGCCTCAACGATTTTGTTTCAATTAAATTCAATATAAAAGAAAACAAATCAAATAAGTATTCCATGATCAATAACTAAGACAATTCTATTTACAAAGACTTAATAGAAACATTTAGATCGGTATTTTTATAAATCTATTACCTAATGATTTTGTCTCAAATATACTTTTTAAAAATATAAAAATTCCCATGAGCTCAATATATAAACTTTTGGATTATTATGTTACATCCCTTACATCAAAGAGGAAAAGATAAAATCCTTTTAAGATGCCTCTACATTTTTATGACATAATTGAGTTTGATGACTCGAAGATATTGGAATAGACATTTTGAAAGGAAAATATTGTTCTCTAGTCCTTCAATGAACAATCCTGCATTTTTAGGACATAATTGAGTTTGATGACTTGAAGATATTGGAAGAGACGTTTTGAAAGGCTAGATTGTGCTATAAATAGAATCAACATAGAGCATAAAATTTAAAAAGATGGAAGAAAAATATTGTTGTCTAGTCCTTCCATGAGACATGGAGCAATCCTACGAGTGAATAGAAATAGTATCATTTTCCATGGTGGGTGAACAATATTGAGATATTAAAGCAAAAATATCGCTTAGATATACAAATGGTTTAAGCAAGCCTTTATTATCATAATGTTGTCCATGTTTTTAGTTATGTTTATATCAAGGGACCTAGGTTAAAAACCGACTCTAACAAGGATATAATGTGTGTTTAGAACAAACATGTGCATATAACAATTACAAATTTGAAATGCTTATCTCATGATGTGTTTGTTCTTTAAATATGTTATCACACAATGTTGATGCATTCTCTTGTCAAATGATTATACATGTTTGGCTTAAACAACAAAATTTCTCTTAAATGAATCTAAATGAAAATGATTGACCAACAGAGTGCCTCTGATTCAATTGGTTGGCATTAATAATTATAAATAATGGCATGTTGACTATGAACATATCTTCAAACCCTCGGTTAAGACTAAGGTACTATGGAGTTAGAGGCATTCCTGGTTTTTTTCAAGCCGCACTACACTTTGGTTAGAGGGGCCACAACTCTAGGTTTTAGAGAAATGGAAAAACATCATTGCTTGTGCAGGTGGAAGGATAGGAACCTTACTAAATTAAGTGTTGACATTGTGAGGCTTCCCTACTTGCATCCGAACGAGAAATTCCCTTCTCGGTCTTTGCTCACAATAACTTTGATTACTCCCATGGTTACTCGTCGATTACTCCTTGGTATATGTTCACAATGGTCAGTCTTTGCTCACGATGGATGGTCGGTCTCTTTTCATCTCTCCTCACAATGGTTGGTCTTTGCTCACAATGGATGGTCGGTCTCTCAAAATCTCTCCTCCCAATGGTTGGCCACTGCTCACAATGGATGGTTAGTCTCTCATAATCTCTGCTCACAATGGATGGTTGGTCTCATGCATTGAGTGACAAGGATTTGTTGCACCGAGAGAAGCGAGTTGCTCTCAGCCCAGTATGGGGCAGATCCTGTAAAGTTAGTTATGCAGACATTAAAAAAAAATTATGTTAGCCGACATATATATATATATATATATATATATATATATATATATATATAGTGGATTACCGTTAATGATTATTACTGGAAACGCTAAACTCTTTTTTAAAAGATATTCAACCTTCTTCCGAGATTCTACCCTTTTTATTTTATTCATTTTTTTATAATAAAATTTAGATATAATTTGGTGTGGGTTTAGAGTAGAATTTTGATATATTTGATTATGGCTTATTGATTAGAATAAAGGAGTGTCATCCAAATAACGTTGATGAGATTAATGTGTGTTTAACCTAACACTACACCGGCAAGTATGCTAAAACAAAAAACAAATACATAAAAAAATGTGTGGCCTAATTTATCAAATAATAAAAAGCCAATAATAAAACTAAATGAAAAGTAATTAAAATATCCATATTAAACCCGGATTTACCAAACAGTAAAGGGATCAAAATGTTTAAGGTGTAATTATTTTATGAACATTTTAAAATCTAAGATAAAAATAACTTACAGGTAAAGAAATTGGATCCCTCTCGGGGCTTTCTAGATCCAGGTTAAAGATGGATCTATGCTCGTTTATCAAAAGCATTCCCTAGTCTTCGTTGGTGTAGTATCTATGTAATATTCAAACATTAAAGACCATAATTTGGCATGGTTATACACTGGTCAAGGAGGGCATTGCAAATGTATGTGAACCACTATGACCCATACACACTATTTGACCTACTATGATTTGTTATGACCCCTGCACAATATTTGACCTGCTATGTGATCCAATATGGCCCCTACTACTTAATATTTAATATATCAAGATTTATGATTTTTTTTTGTTAAAAAAGTAATATGTACAATTTTCATCCTTTTTTTAAGTGGTTTTGGCCGTAGAAAAATTCCTAAAGTAAATTCTACATCCCTTGATGTCGTATAGATTTATTTGATTTTTCAATCACACTTTAAAATTCTCTTTTTTTTAAGCAATAGTTGAGGAAAGTTTGCTCCATCAAAGTTATGGTTCCCTTAAAACTTGTACCAAATAAGAGATGGTGTTAATTGTTTCAAATATGTGACTCAAGAAATATGAAGTGTGTTGAAGGGAGTAGATCACCTAGTAAAGTGTATGAGGTGAAAATCCCCAAGGAGACTAGAGTCAAGGAACTATCATTCATGAAACTCATAGTTAATAATTAAAATTGATATTGATTCATGATTTTTGTATATGACTTATATTCCAAGTGGAATTGTTAGCCTTTCCAGCATATATGAATTCCCTAAAATCCTTAGCATTTCCAAGCATGTGACATGACATGAATAATATGAAATAACTGTGAATTATGATCAAATTGTGGTGATGATTCTCACCTTATCTCAAAGGAGAGGGGACCATTCTTTATCAAGAATATGTCAGCTATACATAATCTGTTCCCATTGTATTGAGTTTAGAATCAGTTGATGTGGTGCTTAATATACATTATTTCACTATGTAAAAAAAAAAAAATTCTCTCATGGATGTTTTGTGAAAAATTGAATGAAAACAAAAGTGAAATTGTAGTTTCTAAATACATTGGGAAATATGATACCTATGTATAACCTTTTGAAGGAGTGTGACAACAAAGTTGGTAAGAGGTAGCTAGTGACATTGCAAGCATGTGGAAATGAGAGTTCGAAGGATTTTCTTTATTGTAACTTCATGCATAAACATATAAGTTCTCATCAATCATAACCTCTCATGTCATGTTCATGTGTATACTTGGAGGCAGTGACTAAGAGGTCAAATTAATGTGTCGCATCTACCTAGAACTACAGTTTCATGGCTATTCTCTTATTGGTATGAAAAAAATATATAGAAATAGAATCTTTGGAGGCATGAAAAGAAATAAAATCTTTGGGAAGCACATATAACTATAATTTTGAGATAAGGGTAAATAAATCATGGTCAAGGGAAAGATCCATGCATCCAATGTTGAGATTAACCAATTTCTTGGATGAGTGAATAATTGTTGCTTTTTAAGTGGTTTTACAAATGGCAACCTTTTTCATTAATATATTAAAGAAGACCATGATGATGATGATGATGTTGTTTTTGTTGCTGATGATGATGGTGATGACGACAACAACAATGATGACAAATATGGTTATGATAACGATGATGACAATGACGACGACAATGATGAAGATGACACTGATGACGACGATGATGAAGATGACAATACAAACAATGATTATGATGATGATGATGAAAATGATGACGACAATGACAACGATTGATGGCGACGATGAAGAAAGTGATGATGACAATGTCGACAACGACGATGATGATAATGATGATGATGATGATGAAAAAGACTACGATGACAACAAAGATGTTGACAATGATGATGATGATGAGGACAATGATGACGACGGTGATGACGACAGCGACAATGATGGTGATGATGATGATGTTGATGATGAAAATGATGATGACAAGGACGATGATGATGGTGACAATGATGAAGAAAGTGATAAACATGATTGTGATGATGATGATGATGTCTCCAAAGATGATCATGATCATGATCATGACGGTGATGACAATGATGATGATGATGACAATGTTGTTGATGATGATGACGATGAATACAATGATGATGACAATGACAATGACGACAGTGATGATGACGACAACAACAATGATGATGACGGTGATGACAACAGTAATGATGATGATGATGTTGATGACGAAAATGATGATGACAACGACGATGATGATGGTGAGAATGATGAAGAATGTGATAAACATGATGGTGATGATGATGATGACATCGCCAAAGATGATCATGACGATGATGACAGTGATGATGATAATGTTGATGATGACGATGACGATGAATACAATGATGATAACAATGACAATGATGATGGTGATGATCACGACAACAACAATGATGACGATGAGGATGCTGAAGATATTGATGATGATGGTGATGATGATCATGATGACGAAGTCGATGACAACAAATAAAATGATGATGATGATGACAGTGATGATGACGACAACGATGAATACAATGTTGATGATGACAACGACGATGACGATGATGACGACTGCGATGATGAGGAGGAGGATGACAATGATGATGAGGAAAATGATGGTGATGGAAACAATGATGATGATGAAGAAAGTCATGATGAGAATGAAGAAAATAATGATAATGATGATGATGATGATGATGATGACAGTGATGATGAGGATGCCGATGATGACGATGACGACGAAGATAATGATGATGATGATGATGATGATGATGACAAAAATGACAACAATAATGATGGAAGTGATGATTATGATTATGATGATGACCACATGGATGAGGATACTAATGATCACAATGATGATGATGATGATGATGATGATGACAATGATGGCAATGATGTTGATGTTGAAAACAATGATGGCGATCTCATGATGATGATGATGACACTTTAGTTAAACTAAAATATGACACTTGAGTTATGACACTTGCATGGATACACTTGAGTTAGCATCCTAACTAAGTGGTCTAGCATCCATTTAGAAGTCGAGTTCATATCGAAGTCAGTAGAGCATGGATTTAATGTCAAAGATGAAAGGCATTGAGCATTGTGTTATTCAAGATTGAAGAATCCAAATGAGTATATATATTCTCCTAAGAGAGTATTTTCTATATTCTGTATGAGATCCTAATTCCCATGCAGTGATTCGCTACATCTTGCATGAGACAGAATTTGAAGTGTTATTAATGTGTTGGACATATTACAAAGTTTATCCAATTGATCTCTCTTCTCTATTATTTAGTGATAGGACCTGGGGTGTTTGAATTCTCTATTATCTCGCACATGGGGTGTCAAAATCAATTTGCTATTGTAAAAGACATTTTTTTCTATCTACCATGGTGCTAAGAAGATTTGTTGGGGTTTTTAATCCTCATTTTTTTTATAATTTTCTCAAGGCTACATCCCATGTTATGTGTGAATGGTTGTGTAACACCCCGGTTTTGACCCTGTTTGCATTAAAAATGTATATGATGTATATATTGTAATTAATCGTGGTGTGGAGCTAAAGGAAAAATCCCCGCCATGAATTTAATGTTTTATGTTTCGGCGATTAAAATCGTTGCCGATGGTATTTCGTGCTAGCCAACACATTATAATTTTGGCATCATGTAAATATGTGATTTAATTAAAAACCCCAACCAGCCATGTCAATGCAACCATAATGAAAAGGGCATGATTTTCCAAAGGAATAGGGAGGGAAATTATTTAAACCTTTGGGCCAATGGGGAGAAGCCAAATGTCTATGAGAGAACCCATCTAATAGTCAACTACATTTCTTGTCTCATTCAGCCAATCATTCAATTTTGCCAAAAATTGGTTGAAGTAGTTATTGCATGGGGATGGGAAGAGTATGGGCATGAATTTCGAATTTGGGGAAAACCCATTTTTGGGGAAAATCGTTTTTGACTTTTGGGGCAAGAAAACACCCAAAATGCATGCCCATTTGCACACACACCCACGTTCTTCATTTTGCTCACGTAGGGAAAAGCTTGGGAGATTTTTTTGACCTCTACAATTTGGGTTGCTATATGTTTTATTCACGAATTTGGGCCCTGGACATTCCCCCCCATTTCTAGAAATCCACATTGGGCTCTCTCTCAAATGGATGGAAGTTCCTGAGTGTGAAATACACGATTTTGGATTTGTTGTGTATTTATTCCTCACATGGACAGTCATTCTTCATTTTTCTGGAGTCTGAGAATTTCATTTTTGAGAGGTTCTTGTGGTTGGGTTCTTCCCCAACGATTGCTATTGCATTTCCCCAATGTTTGCCAAGCTAAATTTTGTTTTTGTGTTTCCAGCGATTTAGAGGAGAGACCACATCCTCTTGGGTGTTGTTGTTGATTTCGTTTTTGGCCACGTTAGGTCCAAAACGTTCTTGGGAAATCAAATTCCTATCAGGGGTTGTTCTTACCCTCCTTGGAAACTAATTTTGTGGTTGAGCTGTTTTCCCCAATCCCAAGAAATGATGTATTTTGTTGTGTATGCAATTGGTCTTCGGACTGTGTAGGAGTCAAAAGGAGTCTGCTTGACAAACCTAGTCTTTTGCAGGAGCCTCATAGATAGAGCTAGAGGGATGGGTCTCTTCTCTACACCCCCTGAATAGCACTAGAAGGGAAGTCATGTCCTGATGGACTGTGTAGCAGAGAAGGGAACGATTCCTTGTGTTGGGTGTGTGTGGATGTCTTAGGAGTCAAGCTAGTTCTGGTGAAGGCATCCTCAGCTCTTCAGCGAGCCCACTAGCTTAGCAGACAATGCTTCCATCTCTTGATAACTTGATAAACCCAACTTATTGGTTTGGTTATGTGTTGTTGTGTACTCTTGGTCTAATAAATCCAACTGTGTTGGCTTGACTGATTCTAGACATATATTTGGCTATGTGTGAGCCTGCTCAGTTTCCTTATTCCTTGAGGAATCATGCCCATCTCGGGGGTGGTAGTGTTGTTGAGAGATTAAGGAGCACACTGGCCTATAGTTGGGTGGAACGTTGCAGCGACATGGATGGTTGCAGGATGAGCTTCTTCATAAGATAAGTATTCTTGTTTATTTCATATATGCAATTGTATTTGTGTTTAAATCCCTACAATTACATTTGATAATGACTTACAATGAACATGTTGAATGCTTGAATGTATGGTTTCAGTTCCATTGTATGGTGATAATGTATGCATGTTTTAGTTAAAGCATTTCAATTTTTATGTGTATGTTAATGGGGCTAGTTTCCTTAGTAGATAGCAGTAGTGGTAGCATTCTCTTCGTTGGTCGGAGGGTTGGGTACATTACAATGTGGTATCAGAGCTTCGTTGCAACATGGGCCTCAATGGGCCATGAAGAAGAAGTGATAGAGGCAGGTCACCCTCTAACCAGTAGAGGAAAAATGTGAAAGACAGGAAAATTTCAAAAAAAAATTCTAAGTATGGAAAATATCGGATGACTTAGGCTGAAGTCCATCTGATATGGTGGATGACATAGGCAGAATTCTATCCGATACGTCGGATGAATTAAGCTGAGTCCATTCGATAAAGAAACCTAGCAGAGAGAAATTTTGAAAATTTTCTAAGTTTGAAATTTTGCCGAAGGTATCGGCTGGGAGGAGCCGAAGGTCTTGGCTGGGAGGAGCCGAAGGAGCTTAATTTCTTGGCTAGGAAGAGCCGAGGTATTGGCAAGGCTTTCCGGAAGGGACACTAGTGGAAAATGAAAGATTAGTGACCAAAAAAATGACCAAAATCTGCATATCAATGACCACTTTTGGTTTGGCGATCGCTGGTGGCTAATTTGCGGTCTTTTATTACATGACCAAAATTGGTCATTTTTATTTTGGTCATTTATAGCTTGTCGGTTGGTCATTAATTTGGTCATATATTTGGTCATTAATTTGGTCATATATTTGAATCAATGACCAAATATATGACCAAATTTGGTCGCGTAATAAAAGACCATAAATTAGCCACCAAAACTGATTTTTGGTCATTGATATGCGATTTTTGGTCATTTTTCTGGTCATTTGTATTTCATTGTTTGGTCATGTATCTCTCAATTATTGGTCATTTTATTTGCGAATTTTGATCATTAATCTCATTTATTGGTCACTAATTTAGTCATTTTAGTCGCTTTATGTATGGTCATTATATTTTAGTAGTTTGAATGGTGTCCATTATTAATCAATATAAATTTTTAATATGATATTATGTTTAAATTAATAAAAAAGAATCATACATTTATTCTCATCTAAAACACATGTGAATTATGCAATGTCATATTAATTAGTTTTCAGAAGAAAAAATACCAGCCTTTGTTATTCAAAAGAATCAAAAGACATCATTTACATAGCATCAAATGTCTGAGCATAATCAGCAATCAGAACATCACAAAATAACAAATGTAATCATGCGAACTGCTGCATCCATATAGAAGGAACTAAAGTCTGATCATAGCAGACTTTTCTCATCATCCTTATTATAACTGGTCAGATAATACTGAGAGTATTGGAGGTGATCAACAATCAGATAATCCAGAGCAAGACTTGCTAGCAAAGTGGACTCAAACCAAGACAGGAACAATAAAATGCATACACTACTTCATGTATGCATCATCATCATCAACAGCAGTTTGTGTAGCAAAAGGATCTGTGGTTCCTTCACTGACTGTAGTAGTAGCTGCTCGATCTGTGAACCAGAATTCTGACCCAAAACCTCGAGACTGCTAAAAAGTTTGAGCAAATGCTTGATATTTACATATATCTGCATCACTAACACTCCTTCGAGCATATTTCATTGATTCCTCAAAATGAGTTGCCTTTATATCTGCAACTTCAGTTTCATCCTCATCCATGGCTTCAGGGTTTTCTTTTCTTTTCTTTTCTTTTCTTTTTCAATGTCCTACATACGACAAAAGAGCAAAATTCATTCAAATATTCCAAGGCACTGATAATTAAAGAAAATATTTTACATTTTCTTGCTTTCCAAAAGTACCCGAAGGAAAAATATTAATGTACAAAATTGATCATCATATATTGGAACATGAATTGCTCAACATCTTCCAAGCAGGAAGGTCTACTGATGTTAAGACGTGCTTACCATTTCAATGTGCTCTCTAATAGCATACTTGCAAGCACGCTGACAAATTTTAGTAATATCAGCTCCACTAAATCCTTGTGTGTATTGAGCAAGAGTTGCAATTTCAACATCCTTTGCAATAGGTGACTTCCGCAAACATGCTTTAAATATCTGAAAGCGGGAAGCTTCATTAGGTAAAGGTATGTATATTAACTGATCAAGGCGACCGGGTCATAATAAAGCCGAATCAATAATGTCAGGTCGATTTGTAGCCCCAATAATGAAAACAGTTTTCTTGGCAGTCATGCCATCCATCTCAGTCAGCAACTGATTCGAAACTCTGTCTGCCGCACCCCCAGCATCTCCCCCACTATTACCATGCTGCACAGCTCAACACGCTAAAAGTCAAGCCGATAACCAAATTGACTAAAACTTCATCTCGACAAGCTCATTTATTTCTAGAACCTTGGCATATATTATTATGGAGACTATAAACAAGTAGTAAGAGCCACATACAAAATAACATAATATAGACTGTGGTTACAATAGTATAGATTCAATCCATTCTTCCAGGGAACCTGCCAGTTTTCTCACAACATAGAATTCTTTGCTCTGAAGGAATTTCCTCCATAGCTTACAAACAGACCCCATAGACTGGAAATAATTACGTGGCACAAGTGCCAGAAAATGCTTAGCAACATCATCCGGAAGCCCTGGAAAAAGAGCAGATTCAGGCCCAATATTACATGACATGGCATTTGTTGGCAATGCTTTTTGGCGTATGGATGGGCTA
>LPNX010783281.1:38646-91856 GCA_001517045.1 Pseudotsuga menziesii | reverse complement strand
ATATCCCAACAGTAACCCAAAAACCCTAACTGTGACAGTTGGTCTATTTGTACTCGAACTGCCACTTTCCATCACACCACGGCTCTCTGCAGTCTTCCACGCTTCTCGGTGCTGATCGTGGGTACTGGGCACCGCTTCCTTTTCTGTCCTTCATCTTCAATACCTCGGCCTCATTGCCCCTTTTTCCTTTATGAGGGTAGCTGAGCCCTCCTGTCTTTGCCACTGCCTTGAATGTAGTGGGTGAGCTCTCTCTTCTCAGCCGCTCAGGTACTGTCGTCTTCTTTGACTTCTTTTCCCTGATAGTCACAGTTTCCATCTCTGATCTACAGCTAGAAACATGCTATGGCGTCGTATCTTTACCTTATCTCTTATATCTTCACCAAAAATGTCTATCCGCCAAAATGGCAGCTTCTCCTGTAGCTGTGGGACCCTACTCCAACAGGGATATGTATGGTTTTGGGCCCAACTTCACCATTCAAGAGCTTATTCACTAAGTGGATATTTGCAAATGTTTCTCTAGCCATGATTTCATCATTTCCTCGATGGATCCCATAGGAATTAAAATCTTTTGTATCAACTCCACATTCCATAAGATACTTTGTAGCTAGACTATCTTTGTGGATGTTGCCTGTAGGAGAAATGTGATTTGTTGTTATGCTATCTCCCACGTTAAGCAGACAGTATGAATCCTTCACACCATGTGGATCAGGAGGGGTCATTGTCATCTCTTTGAAATATGGAGGATCATGTATGTAAGTGGATGTTGGATCCCACGTATACATTATAGGGGCTACTGCTAGATTCTATAGGAAAAATAGAGTATTCATAATATGCAAAGACATTGCAATCTAATATATGATAAACAAACAAACTATTGTTGAGACTCATGCATCATCTTGATAGGATCCTCCTCCAGGTAGGTACATAAATCTAAAATAAACCTCAAGTACTCACTAGATAAGATAAACGTTGCTTCTTTATTAATTTAGTTAACTGTTCATGGTCAACAAAAGGCACCAAGCTATAGCTATGAAAATAAAATTAGAAAATTATAGTTGAACCCTTTGGATTGTGTCCAGAGACATTTATTTTATAGAATTAAAAAAGATATCAAAACTTTGCAAGATAAATAATCATCCCTATGATTTAGGGGTTATCAACAACAATCACAATCCTAAAATATAGGTGGTGGTATGTGTTCCTGGAACTAGTGCATTTGTGTTCAGCTACATATAGACGTCCTCTTTGGGTAATTGTAACTAGGATACAGTATATCTCCTTATGTTCCAGTGCTCTTTAATCGATACGCTATTGGACATAAATTAATACATAGCTTCTAGTTCCACCAAATTAGATTAATGTTAACTAGAAACCAAGGAAAATCAAACAAGAAAAGGATAACACGTAACCATTAACATTATACTCACTAAACATGCATGCCAACTTCAAATGTTTAATTGTTACTCTATTGATGTCCCCTGGTTCGTCATTATGTTCCTGAGAATGTGTAAGTAACAGTATTACCTACTAAAGTGAGGCCTATAAATTACCATGGAGTTTTAATCCCTCTATTGGGACTAGTTCATGTTCCATTTTTAAAGTAACTGGAAATTTACCAGTTCTCCTGATGACTAATCCAAATGACTTGGGAACCATATCGACATCCAATGAATGAGGCACATGAGTACTAGACCTAGGATTAATGTGTATAGATGGGACTATAGACTGCCCCACACTAGAACTAGGTGTAGAATTAGGAGTAGACATAATGATAGCAAGAGTTAAGGCATCAATAGCCGCCACAATAAGACTAGAGGATCTAGCAATAGATGCATGTCTGCTACTCCCAACACTAGGGACTTTCTGTCTCAAGAAATCCTATAAAACTACAATTCTATTTCAAGCACTTGGATTCATTTAAAAAATATCATATTCGTCAAAGCAATTTATGGAATAAAATTTAAAAAATAAATACATACATTGTACTTATTCATTCTTGACATCAGGAATTGAATTATTTCTTCAGTATCTGTATTCTCTTCAATGAACATTAATTCATCAGGTTCTTTATCCCTTTCCTCAACTTCTTTTATAATAACAAAAAGAGTTTCAACAACTTTATAACAGTACACATTGTCCTGATCAGGAGGAGGTGATGACATGGGAGCCTACAAAGAATCAAAACATATAAGTTCAATAAACAGTGTAACAATAATGATTGGACTGGTATAATAATGAAAAATGTGGATAATAATGAACATATAAATGGGCACATATTATCTAACCTACCCATGGTCAATGTTTTTCCCTCAATCAACCTATAACATAAACAACAATTTGTTAACTATATATCCAAATATGGATACAAGTTCTCAATTCCCTTTATAAACATTATGACATAAACTCCATTTCATGACAAACAATGAATATACGGTATATATATATATAGTAAATGATGAATATGTGTGTTAAATCATAGTTAATTATTAGAAATTCTTCAAATTATAATTGATCAACAACTCCTTCCCTATAGCTATTTATTTATTGCACAAACCATAATTCTATTTCCATCACACTCCTCAAACATGGAATTGGGTACTTTGTTTGTGCTTCCACGATATGAAGTATTAATAAACCTCACAATATTTTCTAAATTTTTGGGCCTTCCATCAATGTGGGTGTGTGTGTGTGTTGATTTTTTTCTTTTTCTTTTTTTAATATGCACAAATTCTGTATATGTGCAAAATTGTTAGATTGTTTTTAGCCAACATCAATGTGGGTATTCATATGTTGGGAAAATATAATCCATCAATTCCACTTCACATTTGTATGGAACATTCACATCATCCATTGAAAATATCCTCGCACCATGTAAATTAGATGGAGCAATTTGATATGTTCTTCCATCAATACAAAAATTGATTTTTATCTTAGGAAGTGGGTTTGGTTCTCAATTCTTCACATAATGTTCATATCTCAATGCCACTTCCTAGTTTATGATGGTCTCATCATGTTAAGTGCACGACCCTCCTTCAACAAGAAACACTAGTACAAAATGAAGAATTAGCTACTACGTGATTAAAAATTCTAGTCACCATAGTTTTTTCAAGTGATTTACTACTAAATATGAACAATTTTAATTGACCCAACTATAAACGACTAAAATTAACGACTAATTTAGTCACCATTTAACAAATATGACTAGATAACAAGTGATAGAGTTAAAAATGACTAACATAAACAACCAATTTAGTCACCGCATAAAAAATGACTAGCTAGAAGAATATGAATTAGTCATTTATGTTAGTCATTTTTAATTATGTCATGGAAAATTGCAATTTTGACAATGAAGTGTAAATTTGTAAATTGTCTTCCTTCTATTAGTAATATTGGTGCCATGCACCTCGATCTTCAGAGATCCAACAAAGCAATTCCATGAAGTTTCTCTTGACCATCATTTCAACATTTAGTCAATTTCATGCATCAAGTAAAATTTACACAAGAGACAAATATAATGGCGGGGTTTCCGAACTGGCTAGCGTCGTTCACTTTGTATAAATAACAACTTTACAATAATGGATATAACACATACTAGCAACGCTCTTGGTGTGCGCCCAACTAGTAAACACACTTGTGTCTACAACAATACAAAGAGTTGAGTTGACCCCACCCAGGTGTCCAACTCTTAACACTGTCAACCAACTAACCCGTGTAACTGTCAACCCTCACATGGACTGAACTCATATAGAGCGCCATATTTCTAGATCGACACTTATTTCACAAACCTGTTGCATTTCTGAGTCGAGCCACTTAGCGACTGTTCCAACGACTTAGCTCATATGCCTCCCTAGCTCGCATGTCTCGACGTCTGTCACTTTGTTGCTTGTCTGATGATGCTCATCAAAACCTACCTCTTTCCATATTAGGTATTGTGACTAGATACATGTCACAAGGGTGAGCGAGGGCCCAAAGGTGGGTGAGCCCCTTTGCTTAGTGCATATGCTAGCTCTAGGCCGATGCACCAACTCCACTGGAGGGTCCACTTCCCATGCGCGTGCTCGTCAGTCTGTCGGTCCGGTGTGCTAAGTGTTGGTCGGATGTCGGGTGCATATTCACGGGCGCTCATCTCCATGTTGAAATCCCCCAAGTGCACTAAGTGTGTTAGACATCCATCTCGTCGAGGTGTCAAGCGCATCTCTCCTGGGCACTCGGTCCAACAACTCAAACTTCATTGAGTGCTTCCACCAAGAACGTCCCTAACGACTGGTGGGGTGCAAAGTGTGCTTCTAGTGGAGTGCTTGGGTCATTTGGACCTATTAATCCATGTTTCCTGCCAAGGTGCATCCAACCACTCTCTTGAGCGTTTTGGGATCTGTTGCACTATCTTACGCCACCTGCCAACATGTTGTCGAGGTGCCACACTTGTGGGCTTGATAAGCTCCACTTGCTTGGGTGTGGGATTCGTTTATGGGAGCACACCCATACTTGGTCTGCACGCCCCACCTTCTTTCTGTTTCTTAGCCAAGGTGTCCCCTTACCAAGTCTTACCAATCGAATGTTTGTCTTTCCCAACCGAGCGCCCAAGCCAGCTCTTGGGTGGGGGTGAGGTTCATGGTTGTAACAATGATGACTACAAACGACGACGATGACGGTGATGCTTATGATGACAATGAGGTTCATAATGATGATCATGATGATGATCACTATGAAGATGGTGATGATAATGATAGTAATCAACACCAATGTAGTCAACGTCATCATCACTAACCTCGTCATTTTAATTTTTTAATCAAAATTTCTATTAAAATTAAATATTAGTTTTAATTTTAAATTATTATTTTTTCAATATATAAATAATAAATAGTACATAATAAGTAAATAATAAAATTACAAATAATAAACAATACTTTTAAATAATAATTATATATAAATAATAAATTAAAAACATAAATGTTAACCCAAAAATCCCCACACAGCTCTCCATGGCCTACACCACCCAAGGACACCATCTCACAACACTCATTTCACTCCATAAGACCTTCCATGACCTTCCATTTGACCCCCACACCTCCAAAAGATCCCAAGGATGAAGAAAAGGGCTAAAACCCCCCAAAAAGAGCCCAAAATAGACCCCTAGGAGCTAGAGCCCTCAAAAAGGGGCTAAGACCCTGAAAGGGGCTAAAGTTAGGGCGAAAGGGGATAAAATACCAAAAAAGGGGCTAAAGCCTTGACCAAGGGCTTAAAACCCTAAAACCCCTTGGAAAAACTATATAAGGAGGGTGGGGGGTCACTCTCAAGACACTCCTCATTTGCATATTTTTATGCTGCCCGTGGATGCTTTGAGACCTCTTGCTCTCAAACCACCCACTCTCCCTCACCTTCATCTCCATTTCTCCAAGACATTGATTCCCAACCAAGAGAGAGGTGCTCCCATGAGCTAGGGCATGGTGTCCCATTTCCACCTAAGTGAGGTATAATCTCATTTTTGTTTATGTTCATTTGCTTATTTTGTTTTCTAACTCATATTGTCATTTGCAGGTTTTTCCACTAACAATTGTTTGCAGGTTTTCCCCATGGTAGTATAGGTTTCTTTTGCAGGTTTTGGAGGTGGAACCCTAACCCACTGTGTGCAGAGGGGTTCAACGGGGCTGCATCCACATTTATTTCTGTTATTTGCTCTTAGAGTTAGCTTACAATAGTTTCCATTTACTTGCCATAGCTTAGACTAGCTTGGTTTCAATTTGCAGCTCTGTTTTAGTCACTTTTACATTTTGTTTTTTACTGTTTTCTAAGGGTAGAAACCTACCCTTGTGCCCTATAGGCACAAGGGAGCCATTTTTACCCCTGTAGTGAGGAGAAATTCTCACTACATCTTTGGCGACTCCGCTAGGGAGATCCCATAGGATCCCTGGGCAAAAAAATTCAAGTTTTTCAAGTTTCTCAGTTTTTACCCTAGTTTTTAAAATGTCAGTGTAGATCTACTTAAATCTGCTTTGTTTCTTGTTTTCTGTCAGTGCCAAAGCCTCTGCTAGGCCAAGCTGAGTCAGACTGACCCAGTACCAGTTACTGTCAACCAGATCTGACCCTGTAGCACCAAAAACACCTCTTTTCAGAGTAGGTCGCTGTTATCGGGGGAAAAGGTGCATGAAGGCACACTTAATTGGCAGACAGGCACACCTAGGGTGCACTTAATCCTTAAACAGGGGTGACTTCAGCCCAAGAGCTCAAGTTGTATCTGTTTTGGCATTTTTTGCGACCCCCTCGCTCATTTTTGGAAAAATCTCGCGGCCCCCTCGCGGGATTTAGTCAGAAAGGTGCGGCCTATCACATAGAAGTTGTTTTTCAGTTTAATTAGCAGCAATTTTCAGTTTTATAGGACTATTAGTGTGGCCCAGCCGCCTCTATCCACCATTATAGGTCTCTGTTTATTTCAGTTTTCAATTTTTGCAAATAAACCAATGAACAATTTGTATATGTTAATACAATCAATAAGGTTCAATAAAATGAATTAGCCTAACTAAAAGTCACATAAAATTAACCATCTTACTGCCCCTTCCTCCTCTACCCAGTCATCACCCTCTGGGGTCTTTTGGGATACGACGAAGGGAAAAGCTCATATAGATCTAGGCACTCCATGACATTTTTCCTAAACCATTAAAACTAGGTGACCTGGAAGGTATGGGGGGTAGAGAAGGAGGGCTTCTCATGGCACTAAGCGTCCTCCCTGCTTGACCAACCTAGCACTTGGGAGGTGACCTGAGGATCTACAGATGGGCTTAGTCCCATTGTGTTGAGAGCCCAGCACCGTCTCTTGGTTGAAGACGAATACCACTGAGAGGCAGACATTTAGTTAGGCCAACAATTCAGGGTTAATCACAATATTTTCTTACAAGTTTCTGTTTACATTTGCATTCAAAACCATGACGTGAACTCTACCATGAATTCATAAACCATATTGCAAACCAAATACTAGAACAAGCAAGCAAACCAACACACCATACCACATAATTAACCCAACTCAGTTCATGACGTTGAGTGAGCCTTAAAAGTTACCAAATTTACACTAAGTTCAATCAACTCTGCAGTGTTTGAGGACATAAGTCCCTGACTACTACAACTATGGAAAGTACTTGGGCTTTGCCCAGAAACTCATTGTGAGGAGTACCATAGGAACCCCAAAGTAGCTGGTCACTGAGAGGAATTGCCAAGCGAAACGGGCAACGACCCCTTCCGATTGAGTAGAGTTACCCGTGAGGAACAAGCCCAGCACTGTCTTCTGGTAGTCTTGGTGGCCGAGAGACCACCTTCAGCCAGTAGGAAGCCATTGAAACCGGGGTCCAAATTTCATACCCACCAGTCTCATTCACATAGGCAAACACAATTGATCCTCCACGATCTTCCTCATGCCTAAGAGGTGAACCACCACCATTTGGAACACTCAGTCGACACCGTCATAGCCGTTCTCAGTGATCTCCCACACCATCAGAGGACCATATAGCCTCTGATTCTGATTTACACCCATATCAGTCTGAACCAGACCTCCACATTGCACCATCTAGTTCCTGGCTACTGCAAACCTGGATCCATTTTCCAGTCTAACCTTAGCAAGTGGACCCATGTCCACATCACAACCAGTCACCCACAATGTGGTAAGTAGTCCAAGCATAGTCATGCAGACTATCATTAGCCAATTACCACCACCCATAGTGGCCAGCCAAGCTGGTCCGGTAGTCACACATGGGGGCAGTAGCCCCTCCACACACATTGTCCCACCTGCCACACAGGGGGGCAGTGCGCCAACCACCCACATTTCCCCCACTACCATACAGGGGGGAAATGCCCTCGCTACCCATACCATCCTAGCCACAGCCCTTGGGGGCATTGGCCCATCCGCCATGGTGCCACCAAAAGCACCCCCAGCCATGCAGATGCATTATGCACCTACAAACCCGACTCCCATTGTAGCCCCATCCCACATCAATTTGGGGTCAAATCTGCCATTCATGGCTCATTTGAAATTTCCTGACTTGGAAAGATTGATGAATGACCCCATCCGTCACCAAGCTTTTTTGCCACCCATGCCAACTAAGCTGCCTTCAGACATCCCAAAGTTTGAAGGCAAAGCTGGGGAATGTCCCCAAAATCATATTACGACATTCCATATATGGTGCTCATCCAATAGCATCGTAGAAGACTCCATCAGGCTGAGGCTATTCCAACACACCCTTACAGGTGCCGCAGCCAAATGGTACATTGAGCTGCCACAAGCCAAGTACCCCGACTTCAACTCCCTAGCCTTCATGTTCCTGCAATATTTCCAAATCCTTGTCAGATATGACGAAGGGGTGGAGATCCTGTTATCGTGTCGCCAAAACACCGCCACTCACATCACTGATCATATCCATGAGTGGCGGCGGCGCTGCAGCTTGTGCAAGATCCAACTTGATGATAGGATCTTCTTGGATTGGTTCCTCAAGACTTTTCTCCTGCCCATCGCAAAGGACGTCGCATCTGAACATCCCTAATCTGAAGAAGAGGCCATACTGGAGGCCCAACAATTTGACCTCATCTACACCCAGTCGAGATACTTGTATACCGTCATCCCAGATGCTCCCCGTCTAAGTACCTCTTACTGTGAAGAACCAGGGGAATCCCACGCAGGGGATGGCATTATAGGGTCAGTCTCTCAACAACCACCGCCTCGACCGACACCACCTACCATCACACCACAACCAAGCAACACAACCAACATTGCTTACCAAAACCAAGCTCCGAACTATGCTAGAACGATGTCTTAGTCCGAAGCAACCACTTCCTATATAGAACCTACGCCACCACAGCAGGCTCAAGCCATGGCTTGGCCAGCACAGCATTATGTGGGGCAAATGCCCACATTCGTGGCACCGCCACCCCCACAAATCTACTATGCACCACCAGTGCAACAAGTCCAAGCCCCTGCCCCCGCTCCACCTGCTCCGTTGGGACAAGTGTTTGCACAACAAAACTATCCCAACCAGCCTGCCCCCAACAATCAATAAGGGCAAGCTAGAAATAACTAGCCCTGCAACCAGGGAAACAACCAACCACAAGGAGGCGGTCAACAACCGAATCCTCCCAACAATGCCACAGCAAACCATCCGGCCTAGACCCCCCCGTGACCAAATGCACCAAGATGCAATGCCCCATTGCACACAAACCAACCATGCACACTCTGTGAGGTCTATGGGCACTGTACATTCGAGTGCCCCCTCATGGGTTGCGCCAAGCATGCCATTCGAAACGAAGCCCAACAGGCTGCCAATGCCACGAACCAAGCACAACCCAACCCGACACCACAAGGACCTCCTCCCATGGTGCTTCAAAACCCACTACTAGTCCAAGGGTTGGTGCCAACTGCCACTCCTCCCCAGGCCACTCCCAATGCTCTGGGGGCACCACCCACGGCCGAAACAGGTGTCCACCACCTAATGACCATGACCACTGAAGAGGTTAACTTACAAACTAGATGAAACTAGTACAGTACCACTACTGAACCTATTGAATTGTCAGTAGCATCTATGCCCAAGACAACCAACTTACCTCTCCAGTTACCCCCATTCCTGCGCCCCCCCATATGCAGAATCGCCAATAATGCCACAGCTAGAGCTGCAGTGAGCTATAGCATTGTGGATGATTTGGCCCAAATGCCAACCACCATGTCCACTCTTGAGGTACTTAAAATGTGCCCAACGCAATGGAAAGCCTTACTAGCATCTCTAGGGGCAGTAGACCCCTCTGATTCCAAGCTGATCACCTTTGACATAGAAAATGGAGAGCCGCACATGCCCTCCACTATTGCCTTCCAACTCCCGGTGTCCATCTTGAACTTGGTTGTGTACCGATGCATAGTGGATGAGGGGGCATCCACGTGCATCATGTCTACCTTGGTTTGGCAGAAGCTTGGATCACCTATTTTGCAACCATCTTCCATGACTCTGAGGGCTTATGATGGACACCCCACTAAAGCCCAAAAAATCCTCCCTCATGTCCCCATCACGTTAGCTGGGAAGACAGTCATGATTGACATTGAGGTCGTTAACGCTCAATTGGATTACAACCTCCTCCTTGGGAGGAGTTACATGTACGCCATGCAAGCGGTCGCGTCAACTGTCTTGCACCTCATGATGTTCCCCCACGAAGGGAAGATTGTGACGGTTGACCAGCTCACCTACCATGATCCACAAGGGTTAACAGCTCCTGCCAATGTTATCCCTACCATCACCATCATTGAGTCGCAAGGGGCGATCACACACGCTAACGTCATCCCCGTAACCAACATCGTGGTTGAAAACACACCAGTTTCCCCACCGTTGGATGTGGGCCCTAGGTTGTTTAGCGATCCCACCATGACGGCTCCTTTCCTGTTGGTGTCACCACTACCAACACAAAATCAAACTGTAGACTTGTGCATGGTCTCATCAAGCATCGCTGCACCCAAAAAACAACCGCAGCCACAACCACAATAGCGTCCACAGCCGCAACGCCAACAGCAACCACAACATCACCTGCAGTAGCAGCATTACACGCAGCTGCAACCACAACCTCACCCCCACATGCAACTAGCCGAGAGTTATGTGGGATCATCTCCGGTCCATACAATTCCCTTCCTCTTTCCCCCACCTGGTGTCATGAGAAAGCCGATCATGGCCACTTTAAGCCTACCCAACTTTACGTTGGGGATCCCGGTGTGGTATCTAGACCCACCAGCTCAACCACCAGTGCCCCAGGTTGTGTTAACTCCGGTGCAACCCATTGCGGTTGAGTCTCACCCCCCACCCGGTCCGCATAGGCCAACCACCACACTCGCATCTGCACCACCCCAACCCAAAAGGGCGAGGGGGAAAAACACCAAAGCCACCACAGAACCATGACCAATACCAACTTGTGCCATCTACGAACAACAGGGCCACCCAAATCAGGATTGCCCTGAAATTCCAGTGATTCGTGTGCATATGAATGCCATGGATACGAATGAAAACATCCCCATGGTTGAACTCCCAACCGCGTCGGTAGTAAAAAACAAGGCCTTGAGTACAAACCATGCTTGCTCCCTTTGCGGCTTGTATGGTCATTACTCCCACCATTGCCAAGACTTGCCCGAATTTCAAATGGCTCTCGCTGACCTACGTCACCATTCCCTTGAGTCTGAGATCACCTTGATCGAAGAAGTTCACCCACCACCTCCTTCGTCAGACACCATGTCCATTTACATGATGTCTAGTTCCCCCGACCAGCCCATCCCCATCTCCAATGATGGTCCATCAGACCTGTCTTTTCATTTCTTCAACAACGATGAGGAGGCTTGAAGCTCTGACTACCCCAGAATACCCATGGGACGACATGCACCATCGCTCGTTATTCCTCCCGGAGGAACTTGTGTTGCAGTCCGACCAGTTTTCTGTGGAAACCAAAGATTTCATCCATGGGAAGGTTGACTGGTTCAAGATCCCAATATCAACACCCGATGCCTTCGAAAAAGGGAACATGGTGAACATTTCGCTAACCATTAAAATCGACATCTCAACCAACTCTAAGATCGTTGAAGAAATCATGCTGGGGGTATCATGCTCCCCGGAAGAGGTAGATGCCTACACCGCTCTCTTCCAAGAATTCTGCGACATCTTCACCTGGTCATACACTGAAATGCCCTTCTTAGATCCATCCATCGTGGAACACCAAATTGACACATGGCCTGATGTGGCACCCGTCCACCAGAAGCAACGACCCATCCATCCATCCAAAGTGGCTACGGTAAAAGCCGAGATAGAGAAGCTGTGCACAACCGGCTTCATTTATCCCATTGCATACACAACTTGGGTTTCCAATCCTGTTCCCATGAATAAAAAATAGGGTACTATTCGTGTTTGCACAGACTTCCGCGATCTCAATGGGGCATGTCCCAAAGACAACTTCCCCACCCCGTTCATCAACTAGATTATCGATGCATGCACCAGACATGAGGCCTTCTCCTTCATGGACGGATTTTTTGGATACAACCAGATCCAAATCCAAAAAGAAGACCATTACAAAATGGCATTCACAACCCCATGGGGCACATTCGCTTACCAAGTCATGCCCTTTGGCCTCAAAAATACAGGAGCCACCTTCCAGCGCGCCATGACATATTGTTTCCACGATTTGGTTCACATCATCTTGTTCTACTTGGACAATCTCTCTGCTCGAACACGAAAACAAGCACAACATATAGATGATTTGAGGCAAGTCTTTTTACGTTGCCGCAAGTACAACATCCACCTTAACCCCTTCAAGTGTGTTTTCTGTGTCCCAGTGGGCCATTTACTTGGATTTATTGTCTCTCACAAAGGCATAATAGTAGATCCCCTCAAAGTTTAGGCCATCCTTGATCTTCCTTCCCCAAGAACTCAGCACCAACTACAAATCCTACAAGGCAAGGCCAACTTCCTTTGCCGCTTTGTGTCAGAGTATGCAACAAAAGCCTATGGATTCATCTGCCTGCTCCGCACAAAAATCCCCTTTGTTTAGGATCAACAAGAACACGAATTGTTCGAGGCACTCAAACAAGCCTTGGCCTCTACACCATTACTCTCACCACCAGATTTCACTTGAGACTTCATCCTTTATGTACCGGTCTCAGAAAACACCATTGCTCGAGTCTTGGTCCAAGAAGACGATTCTCGCCAAGAGCACGTAATTTACTACATTAGTCAGAAGCTAACAGGACCCCCATTACGATACTCACCTAAGGATAAATTGGCCCTTTCCATCGTATTCTCAGCTCAAAAATTGCACCACTACATCATCGCCAACCATACTCGTGTAGTGGCTGACTCAAACCCAATGCAGTACCTCTTGAGCCTTCGCCTTCTACAAGGTCAAGCAACTAAGTGGGTAGTCGTCCTCCAAGAGTTTGACCTAGAATTTGTGTCTCCCAAAAGCACAAAGGCACTCACACTAGCCACACTCATGACCGATTTGCCCCCATTAACTGCATCATCACCCCCCAAGGATGACGTCCCTGATGACTTCCTATTCGTCATATCCACTAACGACCCATGGTATGGGGACATCCTTCTATATTTACAAACGCAAAAGTTCCCAGTGTGCTTCAATCATGAGGATAGGCGATGCATCCGACATCAAGCCATTCGCTACTCGCTGATTGGAGATGTTCTGTATCATCGGGGCATTGATACCATCCTACGTCGTTGCCTCACTCGTGATGAGGCCGAGACCATCCTCAACGACAGTCATGGCGGAGCTTGTGGCGGTCACCTTTCGGGCCTAGAAACCGCCCAAAAGATTCTGTGCACCGGCTATTTCTAGCCCTCCATATTTGCTGATTGCATAGAGGCAGTCAAACATTTCCGCAGCTATCAGCTTTTTTCCCCAAAGGCAAGAACCCCCCCCCCCCCACACCATTACACCCCGTAGTCGCAGTCGGGCCTTTCTGCAAATGGGCAATCAACTTCATGACAATCAACCCCATGTCGGCTAATGGTCACAAATACATCATCATGGAAGTCGATTACTTCACCAAGTGGGCTGAAGCCATGTAACTGGCATCACATGCTATTCTCTGCCCTATGGGATTATTGCACATCCACAAAAACTAAAACCAGTTTTACCCCTTTTCGCCTAGTACATGGCGTTGAATCAATGCTCTCTATAGAGTGCCAAATCCTGTCTCTCCGCCTCGCAGTGGAACTCCTTCCTGATACTTCACCTTTAGAAGAACGGCTCCTCCAACTCGAGCAAACCATAGAAGACCGTCGAGCTTCCCTCCAAGCCACCGAAGCAGCAAAAACATGATCAAAGATCCAATATGACTCCCATGTCCACCCTCGCACCTTCAGCGAAGG
Source organism: Pseudotsuga menziesii (assembly GCA_001517045.1). Lineage (NCBI taxonomy): Eukaryota > Viridiplantae > Streptophyta > Pinopsida > Pinales > Pinaceae > Pseudotsuga > Pseudotsuga menziesii. The sequence continues at coordinate 77,976 of LPNX010783281.1, read as the reverse complement.
TGATATGGTCCTAGTATACGACCAACCCAACGATAAATTGGGCAAAGGCAAGTTCGAATCAATGTGGTATGGCCCATACGTTTTCCACTATTGCCTCGGAAAAGGGGCATACACCCTTATTGACTCTGATGGACAACTCTTAGAGAACCCCCGTAATGGGCTCTACCTCAAGAGATTTTATGCTTAACATCACCAATGAGTCGCTTCATTTTCTTTTCTTGTTTTTCAACGTTTTTAGCAAAAATCAAATGCAGCACCATCAACTGCTCATCAAAAGTCACTCGAAACCTGTTCGAGACACCTCTCACACCTCCGGGATTAAATTTCCATTTTGTTATGAGACCACTGTCTTATGTTTAAACAGTCAATTTCGGGACCATTTCCCACAAGTCACCTCGACACACGAGCCATGACATAACGATGCAAGTGTCTACGGACTGGTACTCATATCACACTTCTCGACCGCAACTCATGCGAGTTTTTGGGTCGTCGCCCGTTAAGGATTGTACTATACTTTTGTTTTTGCATTTATAATTGTCTCTTTCACCACAACACATGTGGACATCTAGACCATCGTCCACAAACACCTTTATTTTTCTTCCATGTATTTGGCATAGAAGAGTCCTCAGGCCACCGCCCATCAAGGACTGTAATTTTAGCTTTTATTTTGTATTTTTAACACATAGATTGTCTTTTATGTTTACCGCACCTTACGCAGACCTCTGGAACACTGTCCACAAAACATTTTCTTTTCCTGCACGTACTTGGCATATAAGTTCCCCCAGACTTGCACTCACATCGCATGTAGTCAAGTTCGTCCACCACAACACACACACACGCTCTCCTGACCTCTGTCCGAGAGCCACCTTAATTTGCGTGCCTCTGCCGCACCGTCTTGCAGGCCTCTACCACGATCTATCCCACGCATGTATTGGTATGTTTGAGAGGCTTCTGCTCTATCCATACTGCATGGATGACCTTTGGACCTCTGTCCACCGTACCGACAGGGGGAATCGCCCGTGCCACCGCAGTTGGTTGACCACATTGGAGTTTCGTTTAAGCTCTTTTTTGACTCCTTAAAACAATGAAAAGATCGTCGAGTGCAGCTACTTCCTTTCCCGCTCGCTAATGTATAGGAAAGGGTGTCTACATCGCCTCGTTTACCGCCTTTTGTGAACCATGTAGACCATTCCATGAAAAGGACATCCTTGGCACACTCAAGCCAAGACCGTTCCCCTTTGCATACTTTTGTGCTTTCTCAAGCAGAGGGGCCGCACTTTACGAAAAAGCTCACCATCGGTTGTCGTTAAGCTCTTTTCCAGCCGTCTCAACAAGAAAAGATCGTCGAGCAAACTTGGTTTCATTCATGCTCGTAAAAGTATTTGAATGACCGTCTAGTCAATATAGGTTTAACCTTTTCTGGCCTGATTGGACTACCAACGGTAAAGAAGTCTCTCATCCCCTCCAGGATGGGCAAGCTCTCCTATGTATACTTTTATCCCTTTTCAGGAACAGGAGACTACTAACGAAAAAGAGCCCCCACTGGAGTCTTCTTCGTGCTTTCAGACTCTCTAAAATTGAAAGCACCATCGAGCATTTACCTTCTCGGGCTCGCCAAAAATCCACGAGATCGTACCACAGCAATGTCCCTAGACACCACCCCGCAGAAAACAGTTTGGCAGCATCCCCACATCGGGTCACCTTTGTTCAGAGTACTCTACAATGTGTCTTCCTTGGATCCCATCAGTATCGAAAGTGTCCACCTCCTCCAAGTATTTCTCATCTGCAGTGACATTCCCGGTATTACAGCTATGATTCCACTCCCTTGAGACAATTTCATTTGTTTCCTGGTCCACCCTGCCGTCATACTTTGAACAAAGGAATTTTGAGTCTCCCTCCCCCCCTACCCCTGTTTAGTCTTTCTCTCCCCTCCCCTCCCCCCTAATTCAGTGAGTTAGTTCGCAGATTGCTCCACACCTTTCGGTTTTCCCTCACGCTCCTGGTCAAGGAAACATCATCGCCTTGACTAGGGGCAGGTCTCCCTCTGTCGACGCCAACACACATATTCCATAAGATAGACCCAGAGGTCCCTATACCTTGGTTTCATTGACATCATTGATGAGTTCCTTGGACCACTTGAGAGGATTCCTTAGTGCCTCTTGGGATGGTTGTTTCTCACGTGCTTGACTTCAAATCCATCATCGCACCATTCAGATTCGTACAGGGTTTGTTCCACATAATACTTGGTTGAAGATCCCAGATGTCACCCGACTCTAGCACATTGGTGAGTCCACTCGAGGGACCTAAACAGGTTATGTCCCTTGTGATTTCCGGGTTGCATTGGAGACAGTGTTCAGAAGCCCCGGCAGTGCTTTGATATACCTTTATGATTGATACAACATCAGCGAGTCCATACAGCTATGTACCATTCCAGATCTAGCAGATCATCAGTTATGAAGATATAACATTCCATGAGAATGCCATGGGTCCAATGTACCAGATCAGTATTGTATTCAGCCTCACATAGAGGCAACCAGCATTGTAACATCAGTTTTATATGATCAGCTCTTGTATTTTAGAGCATAGGTCAAATGATTCTTTTGACATTGTCACGAGCATGGGAATGCCCGCCTCATTCATATACATGTCACACATTTATTGTATCTCACCCATTGATGGGAAAAAAATTAATACAAAACCAAAAGCCACCATGCCCCAGCCCCAGAAGCACCACCTCTCGACAGCAAATTCTATGATGTCCGTCGGCCATACGTTGAGCTCCTGCCCTCACACATCAGGGGGTAATCTGTTAACCCAAAAAGCCCCACACAGCTCTCCATGGCCTACACCACCCAAGGACACCATCTCACAACACTCATTTCACTCCATAAGACCTTCCATGACCTTCCAATTGACCCCCACACCTCCAAAAGAGCCCAAGGATGAAGAAAAGGGCTAAAAACCCCAAAAAAGAGCCCAAAATAGACCGCTAGGAGCTAGAGCCCTCAAAAAGGGGCTAAAACCCTGAAAGGGGCTAAAGTTAGGGCAAAAGGGGCTAAAAGCCCCAAAAAGGGGCTAAAACCCTGAAAGGGGCTAAAACCCTGAAAGGGGCTAAAGTTAGGGCAAAAGGGGCTAAAAGCCACAAAAATGGGCTAAATCCTTGACCAAGGGCTTAAAACCCTAAAACCCCTTGGAAAAACTATATAAGGAGGGTGGGGGGTCACTCTAAAGACACTCCTCATTTGCATATTGTTATGCTGCCCGTGGATGCTTTGAGACCTCTTGCTCTCAAACCACCCACTCTCCCTCACCTTCATCTCCATTTCTCTAAGCCATTGCTTCCCAACCAAGAGAGAGGTGCTCCCATGAGCTAGGGCATGGTGGCCTATTTCCACCTAAGTGAGGTATAATCTCATTTCTATTTATGTTCATTTGCTTATTTTGTTTTCTAACTCATATTTTCATTTGCAGGTTTTTCCATTTACAATTGTTTGTAGGTTTTCCCCATGGTAGTATAGGTTTCTTTTGCAGGTTTTGGAGGCGAAACCCTAACCCACTGTGTGCAGAGGGGTTCAACAGGGCTGCATCCACATTTCTTTCTATTATTTGCTCTTAGAGTTAGCTTACAATAGTTGACATTTACTTGCCATAGCTTAGACTAGCTTAGTTTCAATTCGCAGCTCTGTTTCAGTCACTTTTACATTCCGTTTTTTACTATTTTCTAAGGGTAGAAACCTACCCTTGTGCCCTATAGGCACAAGGGATCCATTTTTACCCCTGTAGTGAGGATAAATTCTCACTACAATAAAAACATAAAACAAAAGTATATAAAAAAGCTTACATCCAACTAATTTTGTGCAAACAATTAGCTTTTAATAAGTAAATAATAAAAGTAAAAATAATCTATAATACTTNCAAATATATATATATATATATATATATATATATATATATATATATATATAAACTTACCTCCTACCAAAATTGGTAAAAACAATTAGCTATCCCAAAACAATTATCTTTAGCCTATGTCCAAAGTTCACTCATTCTAAAAATGAAATCCAGCCCATGAGTAGAGAAGACCAGCTGGTGGATCTCAAACTTGGGGCTATTGTGGCTATGTAGGGAAGAAGATGTTGAACAAAGAAACCCAGTTGGGATCACTGGCTGAGCTAGAAACATGGATCAGAGCCAAGGAGAGCAGTAGAGAAGCAAATGCCTGCAAAAATGGTGAGTAGTGAGCCCTAAATCTATTTTTTTAATCTTTCTATCTTTATTTAAATTCATTTTTCTTCATGTCTAAGTTTCTTTTACAAGATGAGACCAATATCAGATTGAGGTTATTCCTGAGCCACGCCAATCTCAGATTGGGGTTATTGTTGCTGTGTAGAGGAAAGAAAGTTCAAACAAAGTTAATAATTATGAGTCATTCCCACAGGAAGATAATATTTGTATGAGATGCAATGAATTCGCAAGTGCCAAAAACCTATCTTGATAAATATTTCTTTTCAATGTATGGAAATCTGCCTCCTACCTAAATGGATATCGTCTCCACCCTGGCAGGCAATTTGGAGATCATGCCCCTCTGTCGCAAGGAGTGGAGAGCCTACCGAACCCGAAGAATGGGATTCCAATCTATCCATATGGGCCATGGATTGATTTGGATTCAGATGGATTCATAGATGGATGTGGATTATTGATTTTGGCTGGATTTATTCATATTAAGATTTCGCGTGACCAATCCAACTCATAATTGATTGGGACCGACCTGAGCTTTTACTAGATTTAGCAATCTTTCCCTCCGTATCTTCCAATAAAAAAATATAATCTAAATTTCGATGTATTTGGACCGAATTGATGATGGTTCATTGCCCCTCATCTCAGTAAGGGAATGAGATGTTGTAAGAAAATATATATGTACCCATCCCATAAGTTCCTAGTTCTACTACCTGATCTGCAAGGATTGGCTGGATGTCAACATCTAGTCCCAATTTCCTTCTATCTAGCACAGTTCTTCTACAATTACTGTATAGGAATCATTTCTCTTTGTTTCTATCTCATTGATGTGTTGTTCTCCCTTCTTTCATTCTCTTACTGGGTTTCTTATTTTAGTCTGTTGTACAGAGCATAGCTCCAACAGAGCATAGCTGGATCTCAAACTGAGCTAATCTACTTGTCACATATCTGCCTTAATCTACTGTCACATATATGCCTTCTACCTAATCTACTTGTCACATATCTTCCTTCTGTATAGTATCAAATTTAGATTATGAAAGAAAACTAAGGTTCCAATAATTTTTCATGTCAATGAACACAACAAATGTTTTCGTAATAGATTTTGTCAATAATATGTATGTACAATTAGAGTCTAGATTTCAATGAAGAAATTGTATATTCTTATGTACAATGAGAGGCTGGGTAAACAATACATTCTTCAACGAATAAACAATATATTCTTATGCTATTAAATGAATAAACAATATATTCCTCCAGAAATTTTAATAAGATCATCTCCTTTATCCTGATTTATGCGAGCTTTAATAGAATACCCAATTGAATCCCTGAAATGTAGATCAGTTGATTTCTGTGAGGTTTAGTTTTCATTAAACTTCATAGCTTTTATAGAATACCCAATTGAATCCATGAAATGTAGATCAATTGGTTTCTATGAGGTTTAGTTTTCGTTAAACTTCATGAAGATGGAGATAGGTTGAGAATGAGAGATCCCACTATTCCACATGATGTTGATGTTTTAGTCCAACGTAAAGGAAACATAAATTAGATAACTTAAGTTGGAAGTTGGAAGTTCAAAAAATGTGGTAGATCAAATTTAAGGGAGGAATTTCGTGAAGACTCTGATTCCATGTGGAAAACCTATATGCAAATGAATAAATAAATCAATAAAAAAATGGCTTCAAATATCCTATCGTAAAATCATATGATATCTTCCTAGATTATGAATCCATGGAGGATATAAGCTGCTTTGGATCATATGAATGTTGGTTTCTTCTATAATTAGAGGGATTTTTTGCATGTGGGTGTGAGGTTACCAGATGGGTCACCAAAGGAATACATAGGCATAGGTAATTCAAAAGTTGAGGGAGAAGTACCCCTAGGTGTATTAACCAGATCTAAATCCTAGGTGTATTAACTAGATATAAATCCTTGCCACAGAGTTCAGGAGGGTAATATGCAACACACCCTATGCATGCGCCTACATCGGAAGACCACTTAAAAGGCAACTGCTTCTCAATCTGATATGAATGTATTGACAATTTTGAGTTAATCCTTTCGAGCAGCTTAGTGGTAGGTATTTGTAGTTTCTAAGTTTCAAGTTCTCCTAAAAAACTTCTTTTGTAGTGTACATGATCTTGATTTTTTTACCCAGACCCAGTCTTTGTTCTTTTAGTACACTTGGTGCTTCCCAGTTGAGAAAGTAATAAATACATTATAGTCTTAATTTCACTTCCATTTTGTTCCTCATCATGGAATGGAGCAATGCTGTTATTCTTATTTTCATCCAGAGTGTGACTCTCTGAGTGCGGCTCATGCAGGATATTGGCTTTAAGTGTATTAGTAAGCTAGTTCTTATCTCTCTCTGGTTCTGCATTTGTCATTCCAATGTTGTTCTTATCAGTATCAATAGTGTTACTCTATTTCTCCTACAGAATATTTGAATCCAGTGTCTCAGGAGGGTTCTTCCTTTTCTTTGATGCCTTCTTTGTAACACTAATATTGTGTGCCTCTTCCGAATATGAACCCATCTGTAAAATGGATGCCACCAACTCAACTTCAGAAATCTTAAAATTGTCCTAATAGAAATATGTTTTCGTAATAGATTTTGTCAATAATCTGTATGTAGAATTAGAGTTCGGATTTCAATGAACCGTATATTCTTTTGTACAACAAGAGGCCAAATAAACAATACATTCTTCAATGAATAAACAATATATTCTTATGTAATTAAATGAATAAACAATATATTCCTCCGGAAATTTTAATAAGATCATATCCTTTATCCTGATTTATGCTAGCTTTTATAGAATACCCAATTGAATCCCTGAAATGTAGATCAGTTGGTTTCTATGAGGTTTAGTTTTCATTAAACTTCATAGCTTTTATAGAATACCCAATTGAATCCAGGAAATGTAGATCAATTGGTTTATGTGAGGTTTAGTTTTCATTAAACTTTATGGAGATGGAGATGGGTTGAAAAGGAGAGATTCCACAGTTCCACATGATGTTTTAGTCCAACGTAAAGGAAACATAAATTACATAACTGAAGTTGGAAGTTCAAACAATGTGGTAGATCAAATTTAATGGAGGAATTTCATGAAGACTCGGATTCCATGTGGAAAACCTATATGCAAATGAATAAATAAATCAATAAAAAAATGGCTTCAAATATCCTATCGTAAAATTAGATGATATATTCCTAGATTATGATTCCATGGAGGATATAACTACTTTAGATCATCCGGATGTTGGTTTCTTCTATAATTAGAGGTATTTTTTGCATGTGGGTGTGAGGTTACCAGATGGGTCACCATAGGAATACATAGGCACATGTAATTCAAAAGTTGAGGGATAAGTACCCCTAGGTGTATGAACCAGATCTAAAGCCTTGGCAGAGAGTTCAGGAGGGTAATCTGAAACACACCCTATGCGTGGACCTACACTGAAAGGCCACTTAAAAGACAACTGCTTCCCAAGCTGATACGATTGTATTTCCAATTTTGAGTTAATCCTTTCAAGCAGCTTAGTGGTAGGTATATGTAGTTTCTGAGTTTCAAGTTCTCCTGACAAACTTCTTTTGTATTGTACATGATCTTGATTTTTTTCCCCATACCCAGTCTTTGTTCTGTTAGTACAATCAGTGCTTCCCAGTTGAGAAAGTAATAAACACATGCCAGTCTTAATTTGACTTCCATTTTGTTCCTCATCATGGAATGGAGCAATGTTGTTATTCTTATTTTCATCTAGAGTGTGACTCTTTGAGTGCGCCTCATGCATGATATTGGATTTAAGTGTATTAGTAAGCTGGTTCTGCTCTCTCTATGGTTCTACATTTGTCATTCCAATGTTGTTCTTATCAATATCCATAGTGTTACTCTATTTCTCCTGCAGAATATTTGAGTCCAGTGTCTCAGGAGGGTTATTTCTTTTCTTTGATGCCTTCTTTGTAACACTAAGACTATGTTCCTCTTCTGAATATGGACCCATCTATAAAATGGATGCCACCAACTCAACTTCAGAAATATTAAAATTGTCGTAATAGAAATCTGTTTTCGTAATAGATTTTGTCAATAATCTGTATGTAGAATTAGAGTCCATATTTCAATGAATAAACTGTATATTCTTATGTAGAATGAGAGGCTAGATAAACAATACATTCTTCAATGAATAAACAATATATTCTTATGTAATTAGATGAATAAACAATATATTCCTCCAGAAATTTTAATAAGATCATCTCCTTTATCCTGATTTATGCTATCTTTTATAGAATACGCAATTGAATCCCTGAAATGTAGATCAATTGGTTTCTGTGAGGTTTAGTTTACATTAAAATTCATAGATTTTATAGAATACCCAGTTGAATCCATGAAATGTAGATCGGTTGGTTTCTGTGAGGTTTAGTTTTCATTTAACTTCATGGAGATGGAGATGGGTTGAGAATGAGAGATGCCACTGTTCCACATGATGTTTTAGTCCAACGTAAAGGAAACATAAATTACATAACTGAAGTTGGAAGTTGGATGTTCAAACAATGTGGTAGATCAAATTTAAGGGAGGAATTGCATGAAGACTTCGATTCCATGTGGAAAACCTATATGAAAATGAATAAATAAATCAATAAAAAAATGGCTTCAAATATCCTATCGTAAAATTAGATGATATCTTCCTAGATTATGAATCCATGGAGGATATAAGCTACTTTGGATCATCTGAATGTTGGTTTCTTCTATAATTAGAGGGAGTTTTTGCATGTGGTTGTGAGGTTACCAGATGGGTCACCAGAGGAATACATAGGCATATGTAATTCAAAAGTTGAGGTAGAAGTACCCCTAGGTGTATTAGCCAGATCTAAAGCCTTGGCGCAGAGTTTAGGAGGGTAATCTGCAACACACCCTATGCGTGGACCTACACCGAAAGACCACTTAAAAGACAATTGCTTCCCAAGTTGATACGATTGTATTTCCAATTTTGAGTTAATCCTTTCGAGCAGCTTAGTGGTAGGTGTTTGTAGTTTATGAGTTTTAATTTCTCCTGACAAACTTCTTTTGTAGTGTACATGATCTTGATTTTTTTCCCCAGACCCAGTCTTTGTTCTTTTAGTACACTCGGTGTTTCCCAGTTGAGAAAGTAATAAAGACATGCCAGTATTAATTTCACTTCCATTTTGTTCCTCATCATGGAATGGAGCAATGTTGTTATTCTTATTTTCATCCAGAGTGTGACTCTCTGAGTGCGCCTCATGCAGGATATTGGCTTTAAGTGTATTAGTAACCTGGTTCTACTCTCTCTCTGGTTCTACATTTGTCATTCCAATGCTGTTCTTATCAGTATCCATAGTGTTACTCTGTTTCTCCTACAGAATATTTGAGTCCAGTGTCTCAGGAGGGTTCTTTCTTTTCTTCGATGCCTTCTTTGTAACACTAAGATTGTGTGCCTCTTCCGAATATGAACCCATCTGTAAAATGGATGCCACCAACTCAACTTCAGAAATATTAAAATTTTCTTAATAGAAATATTTTTTCATAATAGATTTTGTCAATAATCTATATGTAGACTTAGAGTCTATATTTCAATGAATAAATCATATATTCTTATGTACAACGAGAGGCTGGATAAACAATACATTCTTTAATGAATAAACAATATATTATTATGTAATTAAATGAATAAACAATATATTCCTCCAGAAATTTTAATAAGATCATCTCTTTTATCTTGATTTATGCTAGCTTTTATAGAATACCCAATTGAATCCATGAAATGTAGATCAGTTGGTTTCTGTGAGGTTTAGTTTTCATTAAACTTCATAGCTTTTATAGAATACCCAATTGAATCAATGAAATGTAGATCAGTTGGTTTCTATGAGGTTTAGTTTTCATTAAACTTCATGGAGATGGAGATGGGTTAAGAATGAGAGATGCCATTGTTCCACATGATGCTTTAGTCCAGCGTGAAGGAAATCAATGATGCCAACAACTTAGTTTATTTGAAATCAATGATGCTAGCAAAAAGGCCTTATTCATTGAGGTTAGGGAACAGAAGCTAGAATGACATCTAGAAATGGGAACCCTGAGAAAGAAACCCCACAACAAAAATATGGAAGAAAGAAGACTGCCAACACTATGAAGTCAAAGGGAAGCAATAGGCCTCATTGCAATTCTTGCAAAAAAGATTAGTGGGAAGAAGAATTTTGGAAACTTCAGTAGGAGTAAAATAAAAGAAACAAATATCCTTGCTGAGCCAAAGGAAAGGACAACATATTGAAGGAGGAGATGAAGTAGATGAGAGGTTAAACCTCATGGTTTACTCTCAGCCTCCAGCAAAGACATAGCAACCAAGTAAGGAGAAGGCAAGCACAGAAGAACAAGAGAATATTTTCTATGTGAGGATTCAGATCAGGAAATCTATGGTGATTTCCATTGTTAACTTGGGAAGCCAAAATAACATCATTTCTGAGGCATTGGTCCAGAAGTTGGGGATGCAAATTGATAAAAACCCTGAACCCTACCAACTGGGACTTCAAATTGATAAACAACTTGAACCTGACCCATTGGTATGGCTTCAAAAGGATGTTCGAATTCAAATCACCCACCAATGCAAATTCAAGTTTTCCATTTCAGCCAATTACATTCACAATTTTGAATGTGATGTGGTGCCCCTCAATATTTGTGAAGTAGTTTTTGTTAGTCCTTAATTGTGGTACTGAGATGTCAATTTTCTTCGAAGAGAACATGAGTGCAGGATGCTCAAGGATAGAAACATTAAAACCATACCTGATTAATGATTATAAAGGAAAGCAGAAGACATAAAATGAGGTGAAGAGGTTCGTCAATACAAGTAAGCAACTTGCAGTGAAAGTAGTGGAGCCACAGGGTGATCATGCTCTAGACGCAAAGTGTTCGAACAATAGTTTACCTCTAAACAAAGAGGTATAATATGGAATAGAAGTGTTTTCTGGCTCAATATGTTTTACCATTTTTGTAAGAACAAAACCCCCAAAATATGGAGGTCTGATCCATAGTGTATTGGAAAAAGAGGGGAAGAACACCATATGGAAAGAACCACCTTCCTAAGAAACTTGCAGTTGGAGAACAGTTTTGGGGACCAAGGAGGAAACCCCCATATAGAAAGGAGGTAGAGGAAGGGTTCACAGCAAGAGCTATAGGAATCCAAATTAGAGCAGCAGAGATAGGAAGATTGAAAGGTTCACAGCTGGCTGCTGTAGCCAACCCACGTTGACAAAAAAAGAGATAATCATAGATGGAGACCCCAGGCTTTCTGAAGGAGATTCACATCAATCTATACACAGCGAAAACATCCAGATTCACAATAAACCCAAGATAAGCAACTCTATAACCATTAATATTCTCTAATAAAACTAATTTTCATTGGTGGTGGAGTTTCTCCACTTAAATGCTTGTGCATTGTCTATGGTCCTACTCTATCTCTTTGCATTGTAATTTTTATCTCATACATTGGGTATTAAAGTATTGCTGCTAGAAACTCAGTATTGCTATTATTGTTCTATTTGGTGTTTGTTTTCACCCTTGTCAGGTTTGCTCAATACGATAGCAGGCATCCAAAAAATCAAGGAAACATTGGAGATTCAATCTTTGATATCTCAGAAATTTCAGACACTACTTTGTTTCAAATTTTCAAACTATGGAAATTTCAGATAATTTGTCAAGGAATTAACGTACAACAATAGGTTGTTGAGGCTACCCCTAATATTCTTCATAAGTGCATGAATTTAATCAAAATTGTTCAGAAATTTATAATTTATCAGAATTTGTAATAGGATGAGTAAAGCTCACAAGTAAACAAGATGACATAGATCTGCTGACCTTAGCAGTTTCCATTATTAGGTGATCTCAATATCATGTAATGCTTATGATATAATAACAAAGTTATTAGATCTCAAAAAATACATTTGTAACTAGTCTCTATGGCTACACAGAAAATTGACAAAAAAACAACAGGCCTAAGAGAGTCCTAAAACTGCTTAATTTTGAATATGGTAAAGTTGCAGTGAAAAAGTTCCAAATCTGCATCTTTAATTGAGAGAAGCAGGGTGAAGGTGGGGGACTGAGGTGATCCATCAACTTTTCAGATGGGCGTGTCCATGAAATAGTACACTAAATATAGATAGTATATTGAATATGGATAGGAGCACATGCCCATCTAAACCCTGGTCTCATATACAACTTGAAGTTGCCAAGTTGTATTGTGCCTGGATGGTGTATTGCATTGAATGAATATAAAACACAACTACAAAGCCATATAATTTCAGGTTTGATATACACCCGAGGTTGAAGAGACAGATTGAATCTAGACTGAATACTGGACCCTAAAACATACCTTTCTAAACCCCAGTCTGATATACACCTCAAGGTTGTAGAGAAAGATTGAATCTAGACCATATATTGGGTATATTGAATATGGACATTAGCACATACCTATACCGTGGATTACGTGTATTGAATATGGGCTTCTGCACATACCTACACCTTGTATTGGGTGTATGGAAAATTTGAAGATTGTTGAGCTAGATATAATCTAGACGGTATATTAGATGCATTGAATATGGATGCTAGCACATACCTATATAAACCCAGGCCTGATATAAACCTCAAGTTTGCACATCAAGATTGAATCCATCTAATCCTGGGGCTGATATAAACCTCCACATTGTAGGGTTGGATTAATCCAGACGGTGTATTGAGCATATTAATTAAAGACACTAGCACATACCATCCGGTCCTATATACACCTTAGGGTTGGCAGCTAGCTAAATTGAATACAGACTGTGTATAGCACATAACCATCTAAACATGGGTTCAATATACACCTCAACATTGCAAATAATACATTAAATGGTGTATTGAATATGGACACCACCACGTACCCAGACCCAGGTATGATTACGATATACATGGAGAATATGAAGCTCAGAGATGCATATTAGACCCAGGTCATTTCGAAATGGATATTAATCCCAGGTATAGTTGGGTATGTGCTAGTGCTTAACAATGAAATCTCCTGACCTCCTTTTTCTTCAGCATGAATCAATGAATTGATGAAAGAATGATCAATCCCCACATCTGCATTTAAGATCCTAGGGCATGGTTCCAATCATGGCTACATTGATTGAGGAGAATTTATGATGTGGGTATATGGAGGAAGTGCTTAGAATCTTCTTCTTGATCAGTACTAAAGTTATGTACTGTATAATTGATGGATCCTCCATCATTAGGATTACTAAACCTCTCAGGGTGCAGAAATTTATGGTGAACAGGTGAGGAATAATGGCCATTTAATTCACTTTGTAAGAAATCCTGAATATCGTGTACATTTTTCTTTTTGTTCTGGCATAATGATTGTTTGAAGCATCCATTTTTTGGCTGAATTATATTTGGGTTTTGGGTGATTTCCAATGGCTGCAGTGTATGGTTTAATTTTGTTTATCAGTGTGTTTTTGCTAATGGGGATAATGGTTGTGGAAGGTTGTCTTTCATTCATGTTTTTTGAATTTGTTTTCTTTGAATTTGCTCTGTGAAACTGTAGAAACTCTTTTGTAATCTATATTTTTTAGATTTAAAAAATCATTGGTACTGTTGAATTCTCTCTTTTTTTTAATTAATTTTGAAAATTTTGGCTCCGACAGGAGTTGCATTCTACGACTTGGGTGAGGATGAGTTGATCGATAATCCCAGGATGAGGTGGAGGTGATCCATGTGTATGTGTGTCTAAGGATGCATTGAATATGGAGATTAGTAAATACCCATCTAAATACTGCTTGATGAAACTTAAAGATCCATATTTTGAATTGACATAAATGAGTAACATATCAAATATTGTAACTCTGGATATTCAATTCAACCTTGAGCTTCACAACTTCTCGGTGCATTTCAGACCCAGGTTTAGATGGGTTTGCACTAATCTATGTGGCCTTATTTGGGCTTGGGTTCTAGTTTGTTCAAGTCAAAATGTCATTGGTTTTCAACCGTATGTCTTCAAGAACTTTCCTTACAGTTTAATTCTCTTTAAGGGACCTGACCCAACCCACCTGTCTTATTTGAGAATAAAAGTTGATTTTCATTCTGCATTTATCATTGCTCAAGCATTCGAATACTCAAACAATTATGACTTGGCCATCTGAAGCACAAGTACAGCTTAGAACTGAATTTCAGCTTCACTGAAAAAATCTTATGATCCCTTTTTCCTTTTTAGGTGATTACATAGCTTCAGGGTTAGGCACAGTACTTTCTACGATGATTGCATTTAACCATTACATTATCTTGGTGCCGGTCGGAAACAAGCCTATTTACAGGATTTAGGTCATCTAGTTGAAACTATCAAATATTGTAGCTCTGGTTATGCAACCTTGAGCTTCGCAGCCTCTAGATGCATTTTAGACCCAGGTTTAGATGTATTTGTACTAATTTATTTCTTCTTATTAGGGCTTGGGTTCTGGTTTGTTGAAGTTCAATTGTCATTGGTTTTCAACTGTATGTCTTTGAGAACTTCCCTTACACTTTGATTCTCTGTCAGGGACCAGATCCACCTTTCTTATTTGAGAATAAAACCTACTTTTCATTCTTCATTTTACCATTCCTCGAGCATTCGAATACTTGAACAAATATGCCATGGCCATCTGAAGCAAAAGTAAATCTTATAACTGAATTTCAGCTTCACTGAAAAAAGATTATAATCCCTTTTTCCTTTTTGGGTGATTACATAGAAGTTGGGTCGCACACAATATCTACTAAGATGGTTGCATTTAAAAATTAGATTATTTTGTCCATCAGTCGAAAACAGGGCTATTTAGAAGACATAGGTCATCTAGCTGAAATTGTCATTCAATTATGATCTTTTTCTTCTATGGAGGGAAAATTCTAATTGGGGTACTGTATTCTGTAAAAGCATGAAAACGATGTTTGGATTACTGTCGGGATTGCAAAGGAAGAGAAGAAGCAAGTATCAGGATGAAAATGACCAATGTAAGTATGTTGAATTTTTCAATTGAATCCGGGTCACAGGAGTTTTATTTACTCTGAGTTTTGTAATAAGTTTTTTTGTAGTTTTCCCATATTATTGTGTTCTTTGTCAAGGCGAGATTTCTCAAATGATGGGTCAGTTGCATATGTTAATAGAGAATTACAGGAAAGGAAATTGATACTAATCTCTGTATTGCAGGTCTCTATAAGCCATTGGAATATTGGCAACTGGGGAACAGGTAGTTCCTATACATAAATCCATAGCCTAGTGCCGCTTATGTATTCACACTTAAGGAATTGCAAGAAGCCACACCCTATTTCCATGAGAACAATCTTATTAGTAAAGGAGGCTTTGGGCGTGTGTACAAAGGAGTTCTGAAAACTGGAAAGGTGCGTGATTGTTAGAAAACCCAGATTACTGACTAGAAATGTTGGGTGAAATAATACTTCAAATCACTGATTATATTATAGATTTGATTTTTGTTTCTTCCAAAAATCCCCATGAACTTGTTCCTCCTTCTAACATTTGTAGGATTTACTTATTTTTACAGTACCCTATGAAACCATTTCAGGGTTGAATATGGACTCTTTTATCTTTTAGAAATGTTAGGTTATGATATAAAAGTCTTGTGGGGTATTTCTTGAAATTACTGATTTTAGGAATTTTAAGGGCCATTGAATGCATGTTCTCTTTCAAATTTTATTCTTGGATTTTCATTAAAATTTTATACAGAATCTGATCCTTCTCATTCAAACATTTTAGCTTATGCATTTTGTATATCATTCTATTTATCTGTAATTTAGTTCCTTTAAAAACAGAGCTGACTAGTTAGTATCCATTAAAGTATTCTAATTGAACCATGTTTTGCAGGTTGCAGCAATTAAACAAATGGACCCAAACTCATTGAGAGGAGCACATGGAGAAAGGGAATTCAGAGTGGAAGTTGATCTATTGAGCAGGCTTAACCATCCAAACTTAGTCTGCTTAATAGGCTACTGTGCCGACAAAAGTCAGCACCTTTTGGTTTATGAGTATATGAACAACGACAATTTACAAGATCACTTGCATGGTAAGTAACAAATAAGTAACAAATACAGCAGAACATTAAATGTTTCAAATCATATAATCTTGTTTTATTTTATTTTGGATGGTGGAGTCTCGTGTTGAACAATACTTACTTTTGTTATTATTATGAAAAATTACATTCCATATTTACATTTGTGGGTGCCATGAAAGACTGACTATATACAATACCACTCCCATACTCCCTATTATACATTCATATATAGATGTGTATTTATAGATTTATAGTATGTGTGTTCTTATTATTCTTTCTCCCTATAATACATTCATATATAGATGTGTATGTATAAATTTATAGTATGCATGTTCTTGTTATTCTTTTCAGTATGTCTTTGTTATGAACCATAGACACTGTTATATTGTAGGAATTCTCAGAATGAAGATGGATTTTCCCTTACGCTTAAAAATTGCACTGGGTTCAACAAAAGGCCTTGCTTATCTCCATTCTGGTCCAACAATAAGCACTCCTATAATTCATAGGGATTTCAAGTCCATAAATTTTCTTCTTGATGCAGACTTAAAACCTAGGGTATCTATCACCTTTCTCTTTCTTGTCCAAAGGAGTTCCATGAATAGAACTGAGGCTTACTACCTACAAACTAATAAGTATAAATTGTATATCAGTTTCTTTAGGAAATTACAATTTTCTCAAATTTCAATTGGTTACATCATTATTTCAAGGGGTTGTAACTTTTAATATTCCCGTCCTTGACTGAATTTTTGTTCTCTAGATATCGGATTTAGGCCTTGCCAAACTAATTCCCTATGAAGATGAGATGTATGTAAGCACTAGAGTCCTTGGTAACTTTGGTTATTTTGATCCCGAGTATACCACGGTATGTATTTCACTTACAAACCCTTCCTTTTAGTAGAATACTAATACTCATGTAGCCATATTCTTAGGCCAATTTTCACTGAAAGGTAAACTCAAACATATCTAATAAATTTGACAAGTGGCTAATGGGGAGGAATGAGGAGACCATTAAAGCTCCCTCCCTTGTACCCCTCACACATATGCACCAGTCTTTGCAGGAGGAGCATTAATTTTGAAATGATGGATTAAGCAATGCAGGTCAAATAATAAACTTCCCCAGGGTGGTGATTTTCATTGCTAGTTTGGTAGTTGTCCGTCTTGGTTGTTTTACACAAGGCCTTATTGCCTGTTCTCCTTGGCTTTCAAGTTATACAGGAGATTGCAGAACTGTTCATCTTGAAGATAGTATGCAGGTAACCAAGCGTTTTTCTATGGACCGGTGCAATTAATTTGAATTTGATTCAACCTATCTCTATGTAGCAAAACAATAGTCAACACAGAGTGGAGATTTGGACACCATTTTGTATTCCTTTGCTTGGTGTCCAATCACCATACAAGATCATGGACACATGGGAAAATGTGCATATTGTGAGTGTGTGGACCAGCAGAAGATCATCAGGTCTTTGTGTCAGCAACTAGATGTACTCTAGATAGAAATTTCATAATTAAATTAAAGTTTGGGGAATCACAATGAAGCCCAAGTGATCAGGAATGCAAGCATAGAGAGGACAATTGAAGCCAACAACAGAAAATTGAAAAAGTTGAATGTTGATCTCGATATGCATTAAAATATAAATAATAATATTGGGTTTTGCTCCTAGTTCACAATCATGGTAGATAGACCCTATGTTCTTGTTGGTTTAGCCTTGGAATATTGCAAGGAATATGGCACAATCCACCAGGTTCTTGGGTAGGAAGGGAAGTAACCAGTCAACCAATATCTCAAGGATGTCAAACTCTGGTAGGTGTGTTTCTTCTTCCAATGTGTAATACCCCGATTTTGACCCCGTTTGCATTAAAAGGTACATGATGTATATATCGTAATTAATCATGGTGTGGAGCTAAAGGAAAAATCCCCACCATCAATTTGGGTGTGTTATGTTTCGGCGATTGGAATCGTTGCTGATGGCATATCATGTTATCCAACACATTATAGTTTTGG
This sequence comes from Pseudotsuga menziesii, assembly GCA_001517045.1. Taxonomy (NCBI): domain Eukaryota; kingdom Viridiplantae; phylum Streptophyta; class Pinopsida; order Pinales; family Pinaceae; genus Pseudotsuga; species Pseudotsuga menziesii. The sequence continues at coordinate 59,680 of LPNX010783281.1, read as the reverse complement.
CATCATGTAAATATGCAAAATTAATCAAAAACCCACAACCAACTATGGCGGTGCAACGATAATGAAAAGGGCATGATTTTCCTAAGGATAAGGGGGGGGAATTGTTAAACCATGAGCCTATGGGGAAAAGCCATGTGTCAACCACCCATTTAAAAATGTTGTTATTAGTTGGGGGTAGTTATTGCTGGGAAGTGGTGGGTGGTAGGACTGTCAGTCCTTGCCCACATGCCCACTCCACCAATAGATTCTCCATCTTCGCATGGGCAGGGAAGCAACAGATTCTCATTCAATCCATTCTTGCTAATCCTCACACGCTGATTGGAATTATCTATCATTTTCCTCACACAGGGAGACAACCGCCATTCTCGATTATCTTGCTCATTTTCATGCACATGATTCTTCCTAGTTTTACTCACGCATCGAGCTAGGGAGCCGTGTTCTATCACCCACGATTTACCTGTGAAGGGCCATTCACATTTTTCTGCTGTGTGTATGTTTTCCCTTACCGATTTGTGGCCTGTGTATATGTTTTTCCCCTGCCCATCTGAGAACCAGACTTTCCTCTTCCATTTTTGGGCTGTGTAATTGTCCCGTTGCCTCCTTGTTGAGACCGGGGCTATTTTTTCCCCATGTTGTTCATTTGTTGTGGGTTCAGTCACGTTTTGGGTTTTTGTGGCTATTATCGAGTCGTTTTGGCCACAATAGGGCCAATAACGACTCAAGAATTGTTTTCCCTTGTCCAAGCTATGAATCGCTTGTTTGGCTACGTGCATGCAGTGGTTGGTCTTTGTACTATATTGGAGTGGGGATGAGGGCTTGGTTTTCTTGATAAACCCGATGTGTTTGGGAGCCACACAGACAGAGCTAGAGGGTTGGATTTCTTCTCCATAACCCCGGAGTAGCACTGGAAGGGGGGATTAGGGCCTAAGGGACTGTGTAGCAGAGAAGGGACCGATTTCCTACTGTTGGGTGTGTGTGGGTGTCCTAGATGTCAAAACCCCAAATTTTCACAAAAAATTAAAATTTTGAGATAACAATAAATGCTAAAACTTGCGGTCTACTAATAGCTAACAGTTTGTAATAAAGGAACAGTCAAGTAATCAATTTCATTAAACCTTAATTATATTAACTCAACAGTTCATTTTTTTTTGTAACAAGAATAAAGTCTTCTTGTGTAATGTTTTTACTTCAGTTTACTGATGAGTCTTTTCATGTCAAGTAGGTGGAATCTACTTTTGAATCTAGGGCTTACTTAGAAATCATGCTAACACAGATGATTACTGGTTCTTACAGGTTTTTACAGGTATGATCGATCGAGCACGTAATAAAAATTCTTTAAAGTATCCAGCAGTATTTATTTGCAATTAAAAATCTTAGTAATTAAGCTGCTAAACTTTAACCAGTTTCTGTGAGGTAAAATAATTTGGCTTCCTTCAGTTTTTCTTGTAATCATGTTCAGAAGTAAGTAACGACAGTAAGATATGTTTGCGACTCTAAGCATTAGAATCTCAGCTACAAAGTATTTCTACTTTATTCTATATAATTTGTAATTTTATAATGATTGTTTTTGTCAGTATTTATGCAATAGTACATTATCTTGTCTGTGTAATCATTGACCCACATTTTGCTTTTGCAAGATAACTTAAAGCCTGTTAACCTTTGGATAGTATAAAACCGATTATGCAAACTACAAACCATCATGCCTTCCTACATGAGATCATGGTTACTTATAATTTATTTTCATGTCGAACCCTATGGTTCTAGTCATTTCTGGATTCAATAGGGTCATTCCTATTTTAGTTCTATAACTACTTTACTATCCATTACACATAGTAAATTGAGAATAAGAACAAAGTTGAGTCATAACCCAAAATCCATCAAAGTATTATTGATTTGAACTATGTAATAGAATTTCATAATAGTGTTCTTACATTCAGTTTTGTACTACTTCAAAGTTTTGATACTATTTGAGTTATTAGTTCATGTAAGTCTTATAGAGATGCATAATCTATTTGTTTGATAGACATTCAGTCTATAATTAGTTTGTGATCATAAACTTATTTTAAACTAGGGTTTATAATCCTCTCCACTATTACATTATGCCATTTAATAATTTATAACTTATAAAGCCTTTGCATAGGAGATTTACCATTATAAACTATAATCTTGGTACAAAAGAAACTATAGTTGATTGGTGATTAGCATGAGCTCTCCCATCCAAACATTTGATCTCTTAACTATAGTAAAGACTTAAATTATTTGATTTCTATCTTATAATAAAGACAATGTTTAGAGAAAGAAATGCAACCCTTCCAATCGCAATTGTGAAGTTATAATATATAAGTTGTATGGTTAATGATGAAATGAGTTTATTGCATAAACAAAAATTGGGCTTTTACCAAGGTTTTAAAGTGTTTCTATAAGCTAGGTCAACATAACCATAACATTGATTTCCTTGTCACTATACTAACATATAATAAGGAGCATATGATTATCGATTTGCATGGCAAAATTATTGGGTTGACATCATAGTTTAAATCTTGCTCCAATGATTTAATAATTGGATTTTGTTTTTTTTATGCAGGCACTATAGAACACGACCCACTTGCATGTTTTAAATTGCTGACCACGTGGTCATCTCCTGACCACGTGTAGGAGATATATAACACTACAGTAAACTAACCCTTATCATTTCCATCCCACAGTTTGCGCTAGCCCTTAAGGCTGCTCTGTTTGGCTTCCATGGCGGCCGTCGGTCCTCCTTACTCTGGTTTTCTTGTGACTTGGTTCCATGCTGTGTTAGTCACCAGTGTGTGGTTTTAGAATCCATTCCCAATGGCTTGGTTCTCGGTCTACAAATTGTGGAGATAGTTGGATTTATTGACTTGCTGTTAGTGGTATTCTCCTTCCATTATCCCTGTGACTTATGGTCTGTTCCAGTTTTCTTAGCAATCCTCGTGGCTTGCTATTGAGTGAGTCTTTTACCTTGTAGGCTGTTTGGGGTCTTCATTTGCACAACCTGTAGGTGACCATGCTTCGACGTGGTTGTTCGGAATTTTCATTGACAGGTAAATATTAAATTCATACTTCAATTTCTTCGCCTGCAAATACTTTGTTGTTACTATGGTTTGTATAGGTATTTGTTAACTGACAGTGGTTTATTACCTTGCTTGCAAGTGCTCGTCACTGTAAATATTTTACAATCAGTAAATAGAAAGTCACCAATGAAGGCCGTGGCTCGTGGTTCATTTTCGGGTAAGCCCCGTGGTTCATGTGTTGGGCTTTTACCCTACTTGCATCAGGGTGGTCTTGGAATCACCCAGGGTTTGGAAAAACCCTCCTTCGACTCGCCATGAGTTATACTATTTTTTTTACAGGTTATTGTTGTCATATCTAGAATCAAACCCTTGCTAGTCGATGGGTAAAATCGGTTTAATTGAGCACCGTAAATAGTTTGACGAATGCTTACGGCCTGTTTAAGTTAGTAGTTTTTGAAATGACAATGTTGTCTTTAAGCTCGTTTTGGTTTAACAGATGTCTAAATTATACTCTGTGCAATATTAGGGTTTTACCCTTCTTGAATGTAAATGAAGTTTTATACTTTGTATGAATACTCTGTAAGGGTTTATAAATAAAGTTTTGAAACTGAAACTTATGGCTGTAACTTAATTTTTTGCTTGTTTTTATTTGGAGTTATAATTTAGGGTTTATCTTGTGGAAACCCTTGTTTGAAATGGATTATTCCAGTTTATAATAATTACTGTCTTTTTATTTGTCCTTAAAGGACTGTGAGTAAATTATTATTTGTCCTTAAAGGACCGTGAGTAAATTATATTAACCTGGTTATTAATGGTTACATAATTAAATGAATTTCATTTATTAGTTCAGTTTTTTGCTATTTGTTCTTGTAATGAATATAATGGTTTTAACCCTATCTTTCGATTTCATAGGTATACCCTGTTAGTAAAATAATAAGACACAATTTCTTTTAGATGTATACATTTTGTTTATATTATTCAGTATTGTATTTATTTTTTGTGAAATGAATTTAGTTGATTCTTTAATAGTTTTAAAAAGAGCTAACTTATGGTCTAACCTAGGTTACTAGAGTATATAAGAATACAGATAGATTACGCTCATAACATGAGCTAGGTTTAACCTATTTAACTTTTATAAATAAATAATTTTTGTATTTGTTATTTTATTAATTCGATTCTGTCACAAGATTACTTCAATTTGTTTTTAGAGAATTTCTAATTTATAAACATTACTGTTTATTGTTAATAATATTATTATTTGTATTAATAATATTATTATCTATGATTATTGTATTCTCTTAAGTTTATGTTTGTAATTATATATATTATTAAATAAGACTGAGAACAGTCTATAATAATTGAGTTTATTTAATAAGATTATTGTTGTAAACTTGGTGAAAGGAATAAGAACTTTTATCCTGTTAATACTCCTTACATCTAATTTGTCTGTAAGTGTAAAAACAGTTCTTTATTAATAATATTATATACATAGGTTACTACTATCTATAGTTTTTAATACTAAGAAAATAATTCTATAAGCGTTATCCAATTCTCATTTAGAGTCCAGATAGTTGCAGTAAATTAGTTAATACTATTGGAAAGAAATAAACTAACAGAATTATATTTACATCTTTACTTAACATAAATAATAAACATTCAACTGATAATACTAGTTCTTCTATTTCAGTATAAGTCTATAGTTTATAGAAGTAGATACTGTATAGAAAAATGAATTACGTACTTGAACATACTACTGTTAGTAAATGATAAGTTTCTGTTTCTTTTCTAATATTCTAAATACTCAGTCTAGTTCTAACAATAACTCTACGAAACAGATTAATATTCTTTCTAGAAAAACAACTATCTAGTGAAAGAAAACAATTCAATACTCTGAAAATTATAAGTACTCTATTCATTTCATATTCCTATCATACTTCATTCATTTTAACACACTACCTGTGCTAGAGTACGATCTGGATTACTCCAGATGGGGAAAAACACAGGTAGGATTTATTTTTCATCAAAGAACAGATTCAACATTAAAACAACTAAGAGATTTCAAACTTAACAGTTTACAACATAACATATAACCATTCATTATTTGTTCACACACAGATATAAACTTTAACACAGAAATTAAAAGATAATGGAATCTGTTTTGAAAGCTCGATGACAACATCAATGGGAGGCCGTTCCTCCCTACCAACTCCTAGAGAGTGCTCAAACAGTGACTTCTCAGGACCCCCGAGCCTATTCTTATCTCCTTGGCTGGAACTAGGTGGAGCAAACGACAAAGTACTAGTCCAAAGACTCAATACCAACTCTGCACACTGCAGTAAGATCTTTCAGCTACAAAGTTGTACTAGATCACTTTCCTGCAGTTTTACCCCTCAAAAACCTTCCTCAAAATTTTCTCTTCCCAATGAATTCCTTGAAGTGCATTCACCTGAATGATTCTTCTTTTGGAATGAGCAGCCCAGCTCTCTTCAATGGAATTTTTTATTAAGATTTCCTAGGTCTTTTTGGGTTAGTTGTCATTAATTGAGCCACCCGCTCTGATCCCACTTTCTTGGGGGATCATGACCCCAAATGTAGGGAGGTTGCCACCTGCAACATAGGAATTGTTTGAGGATGCTGACCCACTTGTCTATTTTCTCTCCACCTAGTCTCCTCCACCAACTTGACCAGTAACACTCTTTTTAACAGCTCTCTCAAGCTGTTGTGTCCACTTTTATTTATTTAAAATTAAAATATTCAGAATTACATTCCATATCCTTGACTCTGCCGAGTCATCAGTTACAACTTAGCATTAAATTTAACATAATGTCTTGGAATAAAATCAAAATAAGATAATATTATTTTGCAAAATTGGGGCATGTGACATACACACCCCCTTAGAATATAACATCATCCTCGATGTTATTTATTATTCATCCTCTGAATTCCCCTGGAACAAAATTGGATATGCATCTCGCATTTTACTTTCTAATTCCCAGGTGGCCTCCTCTGGACTAAGGTGCTTCCGTTGCACCTTCACCTGTCCAATGGTGCAGTTACGAAGTGTAATTTCCCTCCTCCTGAGGATACAGTTCGGTTCCACCAGAAATTCTCCTTCTGGTTCCACCTGTACAACATTCCAGTTACCAACATGAGTAGCATCATGAACATATTTCTTTAAAACGGAAATGTGAAAAACATTATGTACTTTTAAGTTAGGTGGTAACGCTAATTTATAAGCTACTTGTCCAATTCTAGATAAAATTTTAAATGGGCCACAGTAACGAGGTGCCAGTTTTGCACAACTCCCTAATCTTAGAAAGTTCTTTTTGGGTCTTACCTTGATGAACACATGTTAACCTACTTGAAAATCCTTTAGAATTCTTTTTAAGTCTACTTGACTTTTCTGCCGATCTTGTGCCACTTTCATATTTCCCTGCACTTGTTTCACAATTTCTTCCATTTCTTTCAACAATTCTTGACCTAATACCAATCTATCTACTAGATTACTCCAATATATAGGAGTATTACATTTTTGTCCATATAAAATTTCAAACGGACTAAATCTAGCTGATGTCTGATAATTATTATTATAAGCAAATTCTACTAGATGTAAATATTCCTCCCATTTACCAAGCTGGTCTTTCACATACATTCTTAATAAGTCTTCCAGTACCTGGTTTACCCTTTCAGTTTGTCCATCTGTTTGAGGATGGAAAGAAGTACTGAAATTTAATGTGGTGTTTAACCCTTTAAACAAAGACTTCCAAAAGTTTCCTATAAACTTAGGGTCTCTGTATGAAATTATGACTTTTGGTACTCCATGTAATCGAAAAATCTGCTTTAGAAAAATATCAGCTATGTTGGCAGCTTTGTGAGTAGTTTTAACATGTATAAAATGAGCTGCCTTACTTAACTTATCCACTACTACCATGATAGAATCATTCTGATTTTGATTTTTAGGTAATCCAGTAATAAAATATAGAGTAATTACCTCCCATTTCCATCTAGGGATGGGTAAAGGCTGTAACAAACCAGCTGGGTGTTGGTGTTCAGTTTTTACCTGTTGACATTCTAAACACCTTGCAATATATTCAGCTACTTCAGTTTTCATATTTGGCCAGAAATACTCTTTTCTTAACATGGTTATAGTCTTTTGATAACCTGGATGACCTGAATATGGTGTTTTATGAATCTCATCCAGAATTAACAGCTTGACTTTAGGTACGTTAGGTACATACAGTTTATCTTTATACAGTAAAAATTCTTTTTCATTTAAACTGTAACCTTTTATTAAGTTTTCTGTTGGATTTTCTTTAGCTTTTGCTTGCAAATTCTGGTAAATTTCATCTTGTTTTATTCCTTCTTTAAGTTGTTCATCTAAGTCTGAAACATAAGTGTTGATTGCTGCCGCAAAATTCAGCCTTGCGTTCCTACTTAATGCATCAGCCACTTTATTTTCTTTACCTTTTATATGCTGGATTTCAAAATCATACTCGCTTAAGAAAGCTAACCACCTAGCTTTCCTGGCATTTAAATTAGGCTGATCTAAAAGGTACTTCAATCTTTTATTATCAGTCATTAAAACAAATTTTCTGCCAATTAGGTGATGTCGCCACATCTTTAAGGTGTGTATTATAGCTGCTAATTCCAAATCATATGTTGCATAATTCTTTTCATGAAATTTTAGTTTTCTAGACTCGTAGGCAATAACATGCCCTTCTTGAGTTACAACACCACCTAAGCCATCATTACACGCATCAGTGCACACTACAAATTCTTTAGTAAGATCTCTTATTCTTAAAATAGGTGCATTGGTTAATAAAGTTTTTAATTTTTCAAATCTTTCTTCACATTTCTGATTCCAGTCGAACTTCTTTCCTTTCTTCTGCAAGGAAGTTATCAGATTTGCTATCCTTGAAAAACCTTCAATGAACCTCCGATAATAACTGGTAATTCCCATGAAAGATCTAACATCTGTCACATCCTTAGGAACCGTCCAATCTTCGATTGCCCATATCTTTTCAGGATCTACGGAAATGGGCCTTCCTTGGTCACTATGTGACCTAAATACTAAATCTTATCCTTAAAGAAATCACACTTACTAAACTTTGCGAAGAGGTGATGTTGTCGCAACTCTTGCAAAACAATTTTTAGATGATCTTTATGTTCTTCTTCAGTTTTTGAATAGATTAGAATGTCATCAATAAACACAACCACAAATTTATCTAAATACTTATGCATTATGTTGTTCATTAAACACATAAAGACAGCTAGGGCATTAGTAAGCCCGAATGGCATTATGACAAATTCGTAATGACCATATCTTGTTTTAAAAGTTCTCTTAAAGACGTCTTCATACCTTAAATCTATTTTCAAAAACACCGTGGCTCCACATAGTTGATCAAACAGATCATCTATGCGGGGCAACGGATATCGATTTTTGATGGTCATCTTGTTTAACTGGCGGTAATCTATGTAAAGTCGCATAGTTTTGTCCTTCTTCTTGACAAAGATGACAGGTGCCCCCCAGGGAGACACACTTGGTCGAATATACTTTTTATCAATTAAATCTTTTAATTACGATTTTAATTCATTGATTTCCAATATGTTCATCCAATAAGGGGCCTTTGAGCTAGGTACTACACCCGGTACCAGTTCGATGGTGAAATCCAATTCCCTTTTCGGAGGTAATCCCGTAATTTCTTCTAGGAATACATCAACATATTCTTTTAAGACTGGGATGTCTTCCACTTTTAACTTATCTGTTTTAATTTTACCTTCCTCATCAATAATTTTTACTGCGTAAGCTTTACATCCCTTTCTAACAGCTCTTTTAAGTTGTAAAGTGGAAATCTGCCTTACAGTAGTTTTTCTAGGAATTCCTTTAACACTTACTGGTTTTTCATCACTGTTTAAACATGTGAAAGTTTTATCATAACAATTTAGAATTACTCTATGTTGTTCTAACCAGTCCATACCAATCAACAAATCATAAGAACCAAGTGGAAAAACATTAAGTTTAACAACAATTTCAAATTTATCTATAACTAATGTACATTCTTTCACAAAACAAGTTACTTTTCTTTTAGCACCAGTGGCTAACTGATCTAACCATGAATTCTCAAACTTATCAATAGACAACTTACATTTTTCTATTATCTGAGGTGCAATATAACTGAAACTAGCTCCTGGATCAATAAAAATAGTTACAGGGGTCTGATTTATCATACCTTCTACTTTCACCATGGAAGTTTGATATTCAGCTTGTCAATTCTCCAAGGATGCGTTGATTCTAGGCATGCTCCTTTCTAGTTCCCCAACGGTCATCTCCTCTTGTATAATATGAATATTTCCAACAGTCTTCTTCCGGTTTGGATAGACTGAAGCATAGTGTGGGCCATTACACTCCCAACACTTGACAGGCTCTTTACGCTCAAAATTCTTGGTAAAGTTTCCATGATTATTTGCATTTTCCTTACCTTTAGAATTATTCTGATTGTTGGGTGTATTATTCCTATTTCCTTGGAAATTCTTGTTATTGGAATAATTTTTGGCCTTATTGTTCTTAAAGTTTCTGTTAGGCACAAAATCTTTCTTCTTTTGTTCAAACTGATTATTATTTTTCTTAGCCTTCCAGTTGGCCAAACTTTCTTTCTTCTGATTTTGCTCAAAACAAAAGTTATCCTTTCTCATAGCTTCCTCCAAGGTCCTTGGGTTATCATATTCAATTCTATCTTTAATATGATAAGGTAGACATCTAAGGAATCGCTATACCTTTGGTTTCTCATCTACAAGGTAGGGTACATACCTAAGTAGACTTAATAACTTGCTGCTCAGATCCTTCATTGTCATTGAACCTAACTTCAGTTCATAAAACTCTTTAGCTCTCTCCTCATAATACTGCTCAGACAAGAATTTCTTTTTGAAATACCTCTTAAAGGTACTCTAGTTAACTTCTTTCTCTTTTATACCCTTAACTCTCTTCAAGTCCTGCCACCAAATGTCAGCCTTTCTTGAGAGGTTATATACAACCATCCTAGCCTTTAACTAGTTAGAATAATTATATATTTGGAAGTACTTCTTCATCCCAGATAACCAGGATTCAGCTTCCTCCCCCTTATCAGTCTCTCCATTAAAGGTTGGTGGTTTTATCTTTTTGAATTCCCCAGAGATTTCCTCATAAGGCTTGTATTTCCTCTTTTTAGTGTACAGGTTATCTTCACTACTGTCACTAGTAGTATGGTAATTTTGTTGTTCATCAAACAGTTCAGAAGATGAACTACTTTTAGTTTTTGTATGTTTCATCTTTTTAGATTTTCGTTGATGACTGGCATCTTCAGATTCTGACCTTCTACCCCTACCCTCAGTTTGAAACTTTTCAATTAGGATCTGATTCATCTCTTGTTGAGCCCTCAAAATCCTTTCATTCTCTCGCTTTACAGACTCCATTTCAGTTTTTAAGTCTTTTACAGTTTGTAACAATACTGAGGAATTTGTAGATAAATCCTATGGTATAGGATCTCTTGGTAAATTTCATGTTTCAGTAACTGGAGACTCCTCCTCTGCATACTCTTCTAGCCTTTCCATACCTTACTGTTAAAATTCAGAAAAACAATTCTCTGTTGAATAACATTTGAAAATAAAAGACGTCAGCACAATAATTTAATTTACTATTTTATGAAAGCTAGTTGGGCTTCATTAAGGCCTAGTGTTTGAACCTTATGCTCTGATACCATATGTCAAAACCCCAAATTTTCACAAAAATTTAAAATTTTGAGATAACAATAAATGCTAAAACTTGCGGTCTACTAACAACTAATAGTTTGTAATAAAGGAACAGTCAAGTAATCAATTTCATTAAACCTTAATTATATTAAATCAACAGTTCATTTTTTTTGTAACAAGAATAAAGTCTTCTTGTGTAATGTTTTTACTTCAGTTTACTGATGAGTCTTTTCATGTCAAGTAGGTGGAATCTACTTTTGAATTCGAGGCTTACTTAGTAATCATGCTAACGCAGATGATTACTAGTTCTTACAGGTTTTTACAAGTATGATCAATCGAGCACGTAATAAAAATTCTTTAAAGTATCCAACAATATTTATTTGCAATTAAAAAGCTTAGTAATTAAGCTGCTAAACTTTAACCAGTTTCTGTGAGGTAAAATCATTTGGCTTCCTTCAGTTTTTCTTGTAATCATGGTCAGAAGTAAGTAACGACAGTAAGATATGTTTGCGACTCTAAGCATTAGAATCTCAGTTACAAAGTATTTCTACTTTATTCTTTATAATTTGTAATATTATAATGATTGTTTTTGTCAATATTTATGCAATAGTACATTATCTTGTCTGTGTAATCATTGACCCACATTTTGCTTCTACAAGATAGCTTACAGCCTCTTAACCTTTGGACAGTATAAATTCAATTGTGCAAACTACAAACCATCATGCCTTCCTACATGAGATCATGGTTACCTATAATTTATTTTCATGTCAAACCCTATGGTTCTAGTCATTTCTGGATTCAATAGGGTCATTCCTATTTTAGTTCTATAACTACTTTACTATCCATTAGACATAGTAAATTGAGAATAAGAACCAAGTTGAGTCATAACCCAAAATCCATCAAAGTATTGTCGCTTTGAACTATGTAACAGAATTTCATAATAGTGTTCTTACATTCAGTTTTGTACTACTTCAAAGTTTTGATACTATTTGAGTCATTAGTTCATGTAAGTCTTATAGACATGCATAATCTATTTGTTTGATAGACATTCAGTCTATAATTAGTTTGTGATCATAAACTTATTTTAAACTAGAGTTTATAATCCTCTCCACTATTACATTATGCCATTTAATAATTTATAACTTATAAATCCTTTGTATAGGAGATTTACCATTATAAACTATAATCTTGGTACAAAAGAAACTATAGTTGATTGGTGATTAGCATGATCTCTACCATCCAAACATTTGATCTCTTAACTATAGTAAAGACTTAAATTATTTGATTTCTATCTTATAATAAAGACAATGTTTAGAGAAAGAAATGCAACCCTTCCAATCACAATTGTGAAGTTATAATATATAAGTTGTATGGTTAATGGTGAAATGAGTTTATTGCATAAACAAAAATTGGGCTTTTACCAAGGTTTTAAAGTGTTGCTATAAGCTGGGTCAACGTAACCATAACGTTGATTTCCTTGTCACTATACTAACATATAATAAGGAGCATATGATTATCGATTTACATGGCAAAATTATTGGGTTGACATCATAGTTTAAATATTGCTCCAATGATTTTAATAATTGGATTTTGTTTTTTTTACGCAGGCACTATAGAACACGACCCACTTGCATGTTTTAAATTGCTGACCACATGGTCGTCTCCTGACCACGTGTGGGAGATATATAACACTACAGTAACCTAACCCTTATCATTTCCATCCCGCAGTTTGCGCTAGCCCTTGAGGCTGCTCTGTTTGGCTTCCATGGTGGCTGTCGGTCCTCCTTACTTTGGTTGTCTTGTGACTTGGTTCCATGCTGCATTTGTCACCAGTGTGTGGCTTTAGAATCCATTCCCAATGGCTTGGTTCTCGATTTGCAAATTGTGGAGATAGTTGGCTTTATTGACCTACTGTTAGTGATATTCTCCTTCCATTATCCCTGTGACTTACGGTCTGTTCCAGTTTTCTTAGCAACCCTCGTGGCTTGCTGTTGTGTGAGGTTTTTACCTTGCAGGTTGTTTGGGGTATTCATTTGCACAGCCTGTAGGTGACCATGCTTCGACGAGGCTGTTTGGTGATTTCACTGACAGGTAAATATTAAATTCATAGTTCAATTTATTCGCTGCAAATACTTTGTTGTTACTATGGTTTGTATAGGTATTTGTTAACTAACAGTGGTCTATTACCTTGCTTGCAGGTGCTCGTCATTGTAAAGCTTTTACGATGAGTAAATAGACAGTCACCAATGAAGGCCGTGGCTCGTGGTTCGTTTTCGGGTAAGCCCCATGGTTCATGTGTTGGGTTTTCACCCTACTTGCATCAAGGTGGTCATGGAATCACCCAGGGTTTGGAAAAACCCTCCTTCGACTCGCCATGAGTTATACTGTTGTTTTTACAGGTTATTGTTGTCATATTTAGAATCAAACCCTCTCTAGTCGATGGGTAGACTCGGTTTAACTGAGCACCGTAATTAGTTTAATGAATGCTTACGGCTTGTTTAAGTTAGTAGTTTTTGAAATGACAGCGCTGTCTTTAAGCTCGTTTTGGTTTAACAGATGTCTAAATTATACTCTGTGCAATATTAGGGTTTTACCCTTCTTGAATGTAAATGAAGTTTTATACTTTGTATGAATACTCTGTAAGGGTTTATAAATAAAGTTTTGAAACTGAAACTTACGGCCGTAACTTAATTTTTTGCTTGTTTTTATTTAGAGTTATAATTTAGGGTTTATCTTGTGGAAACCCTTGTTTGAAATGGATTATTCCAGTTTATAATAATTACTGTCTTTTTATTTGTCCTTAAAGGACTGTGAGTAAATTATATTGACTTGGTTATTAATGGTTACATAATTAAATGGATTTCATTTATTAGTTCAGTGTTTTGGTATTTGTTCTTGTAATGAATATAAGGGTTTTAACCCTATCTTTCGATTTCATAGGTACACCCTGTTAGTAAAATAATAAGACACGGTTTCTTTTAGATGTATACATTTTGTTTATATTCTTTAGTATTGTATTTATTTCTTGTGAAATGAATTTAGTTGATTCTTTAATAGTTTTAAAAATAGCTAACTTATTGTCTAACCTAGGTTACTAGAGTATATAAGAATACAGATAGATTATGCTCATAACACGAGCTAGGTTTATCCTATTTAACTTTTATAAAGAAATAATTTCTGTATTTTTTATTTTATTAATTCGATTCTGTCACAAGATTACTTCAATTTTTTTTAGAGAATTTCTAATTTATAAACATTACTGTTTATTGTTAATAATATTATTATTTGTAGTAATAATATTATTATCTATGATTATTGTATTATCTTAAGTTTATGTTTGTAATTCTATATATTATTAAATAAGACTGAGAACAATCTATAATAATTGAGTTTATTTAATAAGATTATTTTTGTAAACTTGGTGAAAGGAATACAAACTTTTATCCTGTTAATACTCACATCTAATTTGTCTGTAAGTGTAAAAACAATTCTTTATTAATAATATTATATACATAGGTTACTACTGTCTGTAGTTATTAGTACTAAGAAAAGAATTGTATAAGCATTATCCAATTCTTATTTAGAGTCCAGATAGTTGCAGTAAATTAGTTAATACTATTGGAAAGAAATAAACTGACAGAATTATATTTACATCTTTACTCAACATAAATAATAAACATTCAACTGATAATACTAGTTCTTCTATTTCAGTATAAATGTATAGTTTATAGAAGTAGATACTGTGTAGAAAAATGAATTATACACTTGAACATACTACTGTTAGTAAATCATAAGATTCTGTTTCTTTTCTGATATTCTAAATACTTAGTCTAGTTCTAACAATAACTCTACAAAACAGATTAATATTCTTTATGGAAAAACAACTATCTACTGAAAGAAAACAATTCAATACTCTGAAAATTATAAGTACTCTATTCATTTCATGTTCCTATCATACTTCATTCATTTAAACACACTACCCATGCTAGAGTACGATCTGGATTACTCCAGATGGGGAAAAACACAGGTAGGATTTATTTTTCATCAAAGAGCAGATTCAACATTAAAACAACTAAGAGATTTCAAACTTAACAGTTTACAGCATAACATGTAATCATTCATTATTTGTTCAAACATAGAAATTAAAAGATAATGGAACCTGTTTTTAAAGCTGGATGACAACATCAATGGGAGGTCGTTCCTTCCTACCAACTCCTGGAGAGCGCTCAAACAGTGACTTCTTAGGACCCCTGAGCCTGTTCTGGTCTCCTTGGTTGGAACTAGGTGGAGAAAACAACAAAGTACTAATCCAAAGACTCAATACCAACTCTACACACTGCAGTAAGATCTTTCAGTTGCAAAGCTGTATGAGATCACTTTCCTGTAGTTTTACCCCTCAAACACCTTCCTCAAAATTTTCCCTTCCCAATGAAATCCTTGAAGTGCATTCACCTGAATGATTCTTCTTCTGGAATGAGCAGCCCAACTCTCTTCAAGGGGATATTTTATTAAGATTGCCTAGGTCTTTTTGGGTTAGTTGTCATTAATTGAGCCACCTGCTCTGATCCCACTTTCTTGGGGGATCATGACCCCAAATGTAGGGAGGTTGCCACCTGCAACATAGGAAGTGTTTGAGGATGCTACCACTTGTCTATTTGCTCTCCACCTAGTCTCCTCCACCAACTTGACCAGTAACACTCTTTTTAACAGATCTCCCAAGCGGTTGTCTCCACTTTTAATTATTTAAAATTAAAATATTCAGAATTACATTCCACATCCTTGACTCTGCTGAGTCATCAGTTACAACTTAGCATTAAATTTAACATAATGTCTTGGAATAAAATCAAAATAAGATAATATTATTTTTCAAAATTGGGGCATGTGACACTAGAAGTCAGGCTAGTTCTGGTGTAGGAGTCCTTATCTCTTCAATGAGCTCACCAGCTTAGCATTTAACTTTTCCCTAGCTCCTTGACGGCCTGGTAAACCCAACTGTGTCGGTTTGGCTGATTTGTGTTTACTTGGCTATGTGTAAGCTTGCTTGTTCCTTATTCCTTAGGGAGATCATGTCCAGCTCAGGGGTGGAAGCATTGCTAAGAGATTAAGGAGCACGCCGACCTATGGTTGGGTGGAACGTTGCAGCGACGTAGCTGGTTGAGGGACGAGTTCCTTATAAGATAAGTATTCTTGACTATTTTTCTTTTCTGCAATCATATTTGATGTTTAATGAATTAATGCCTGAATGAATGTATGTTTGCTTTCGATGTGTATGTAAATGATTATGAATCTTAGCATGTTTTATGTTCAAGCATTTTGGTTTTATGTATGTTCATGTTCATGGGGCGGTTTGCCTAGATGGTTAGTGTATGGTAGCGTACTCTTCGCCGATCTGAGGGTCGAGGACGTTACAGTGTGGTATCAGAGCAAATGTTGCAGCATGGGCCTGAATGAGCCGTGATGAATCAGCTAACAGAGGAAGGTTGCCCTTTGCCCAGCAGAAATCAGAGGAAATTTGTGTATGACAGAATTTTTTGTGAAAAATTTTGTCTAAGTGTGAAAATCATCGAGTGGCTTAGGATGAAGCCCATCCGATACGTCAGAGGACATAGTCTGAAGCTTCTTCGATGCCTAGATCACCATAGCAGAAGGTAGCCCGATGGGAAACTGCACAATGAAAATTAGAAAAAATTTCAAAAATTTCTCTAAGTGCCAAGACTGTTGGCTCATCGGAAAACTTAGTCGAAAGATCATCCGACACAGACCTCGGCGGTGGTGAAAATTAGATGAAGTCTGAGCCAATACGTCAGCTCAGCTTAACTGAAGATCGTCGAAAGGGCGGAGAAAACTAGTGAATGCAATTGCCGAAACGTCGCCTCAGTTAGTTGAAATATCATCCGATATAGACCCGGCGTCAGCAGAAAATAGCTGATGAAATAGCCGCGACGACGAAGGGAGATAGAGGATAAGAGCGCTGAGACTTTCTCAGGAAAATAAATAATGAAGGCACTGATACATTGACAGAAAATAGAAGAAGTTGGAGCCGACGGAGCGACAGGAGGAAAAGGAAGTGGATGTAGGTGGTGAAAGTATCGATACATCGGTGGAAGATAGATGATAAGGGTGCCGATGTGGAGGAGAAAAGAGAATGAAAATTCTCTCAAGTGTTGAAATTGTTGGAAGTTGATTGCCGATGCGGAGCCGCAGTGTCGGCAGAGATCACCTGAAGGAAGCCGAAACGGCGGAGGAATTTAGTTGACCGAGGAACCAATGCAGCGACAGAAGATAAAGGGAAATTTTCCGAAAATTTGTCTAAGTACAGGAAACATCGAAAAATTTTAGTTTTTCGAGCAGCCAACATGTCGGGAGCCAGAGGAAGATCAGCCCAATACATTGGAAAAAGTTAGTTGTTTGGACCGCCGACACATCGGAGAAGATTAGTGGTTTGGACCACCGATGAACGTCGAAAAAATTTAGTCATTTGTGAGTCCACCATTGTGGCTGTCAATTAGACTATCATTTCAAAAATTAGAATTTTCAACTGTCGATAGTGCTCCGATTGCCGACGCAGCGAGAACGTTTAGTTTTGAATCTCTGACACATAGTGTTTAGAGCTTCCGACTGCTGATGGGTTGTATGGTCCGTGGAACCCACAATTGGTTTGTTGCCCGCCGTTGTGGCTACCAACCAAACTATCCACCTGAAGAATAGTGTTTCCGATCGTTGATACTGCGTTATGGGATTTAGTTTCCTCGTCGATGCTGTAGCGGTTAACAGTTCGAATCATCGATATGCAACCACCGCGATGATAGTCCTTGGCATCGCTGATAATAGTCCAGAAGCTTAGACAACTAAGGATCCGACACGTCGAAGAAAAATAGACGATCAGACCACCAATGAGCATCGGAGAAAACTAGTTGTTTTGACTGTCGAACTGTTGAAATTTTAGTTGGGAAGAGGTCTGATTGGGCAAAAGCAAATTTTGAGTTTTTCAAGTGGGATTTCTCAGCGATTTTCAACTGTTTTTCAATGTATTTTTTAGCAGATTGTCAGTGGATTACAGGGATGAAAAGGAAGAAAATTCTAGGTGGTTGAAGTTGGCATTCCAGACCAAAATACAGTTGTGTGTGAAAGTGCATAAATTTGGTGGAAATCGTCATTTTAGAAGTAGCGTGATTTTCACATCCGAGGTCAGAATGGAGCATGTGGATAGGCGTTGGAAAGCTTATCTAGTAGGGAACAAGGAAGAATCACCAGAGTTGAATGTGGAATAGAAAATTACTAGTGGTTTTTTGAAAAAAAGGTGTGTTGTTGTCAATATGGACAAATCCGAGAATTGCATGCCTAGAGATAGCAAAGACCATGAAGTCAAACCAGCTATTATGCGGAAGAGGAGTTCCAGGAAAATATGAGGGTTTTGAAAAGGAAAATCCCTTAAACCTTGTATTGCCTACTATATTCATATTTTATAAGCTTGTGTACATAGAAATTATGGCATGGGGATGCTGAAAATGCATGGGGATATGTTTGCGTGCATAGGATATTACATATTGGTAAAAATAGTGAGAATTATACGTTTATAATGAACCACTAATGGTAAATATTGCATTGGTGTTGGCATTAGTGGAAAAACCAACAACAACATGAACATGGATGAATATGTTGCTAATGCTGATGAATGTGACCATCAACCCTATGGAGAAAGGGATAAGGCAACAAATCTAGGATCAAAAGTTGGTGAGCGAATTATGTAATCTCCTGCAAGAGACCAACCAAACTGGTAATGTCAAGGGTGTAAGTAGGATCCATGCAGGTAATGGTTTAATTATGACAATTGCATGGCTTGGTTATGCATTGAATGGATGCATATGAAAGGTTGAGTAAATGTTGTAAATATGCATACATAAGTATGGGTGCAAATGTTGTGATGCATTGCATGAATGCATCGAGATAGTGCTTGTGTTATTATGACTAACCAATGGCTGAAATGATGAATTGATGATAATTCTAGAATCCTTTCAAGAGCTGTTATCAATTGGCTTCCAGAATGCTCCATGGAAGGGAAAGGTGGTACAAATGATACACCTGTGAAGTAAGGAGTATCTAAACATTTCATTTAAATTGCATAAATGATGTGACTATACCTTGCAATTTTAGTATGATAATGATTCGCGTAAAGTAAATGAGTTTTGGTAATATTGATGTGATTAACAAATCGAAGTGTTTGAATTCTATAATTCTGAAAATGCTTCAATGAGTGTTGCAGCAATGAAATGTTATATCCATGGAGACTTACAAAGTGTTTGGTTGATTGAAGTTCAGATTTCAGGTAGATTGGTTGGGGCATGGCAATGTGAGTAAGACCATGACAAAGGCCGAAATCTACCATGTGAAAGAACCAAACCTCATGAGAAGAGGCGCATGGCTGTGAAAATAGTTTGTATGAAGAATGGGTTGTCAATTTGAACTTGTAAATTTCAGATTTGGGAAATTGCTGATAACTACTAATCACTATTGGCTTGCATAGAATTGTGTCAGGAGGACGTGTTGTAAGTGGATGTTCATATTATGCTAGTAAGCATAAAATTATAATGGGCTTAGTGGTGCTGCTTGCAAAAAGGCCACCAAATGAGGATCACCTCATTGCTAAGCAAATCAAATTCTGCAGTAGACAGAGTTGCAATTTCATATTGAATTTAATTACTAATGCCATTGCTTGGTTATGGAAGAATCAAATTTAGATTCTATTAGTAGATGATGAATGACTATTTGGCTACTTGATGAATGTGCCAGGGGTACACATTGCAGGAAGACCATGTGTGATGGCCTGCAGGAGCCAAAATTCATGGGAAGGTTCCCATATCTTGGAAATGCGTTTCGGGTGAAACTCCATTGGACATTTTGGAAATAAAATGTCCCATCTGCACTACATGTTTGGTAAGCAACATGAGTGAGATGGTATAGATTATGTCGGTAAGACATGTGTGGGATATGGAATGTAAAAAGGAGTTGGGATGGAAAATTGAGGGATTGTCAACTTAGAGAAGGGAGCCCCCATTCCTCCTTAACGAAGGAATACTGCAATGGCAAATGGCTAAGTGTTCTGTGACCCTAGCTAAGAATATGCATGTCAAATTGTTAAATTCAATATGCAGAGCATGTTTTGATTTTATTTCCATTATGATAGATTGCTTGAGTATGAATAGGACCTACATGGCTCACAACGGAAAGGGGTGCACACTTTTTCGATGTCGGGTTATGAAAGGGTTTTCAATATTGACTACACCCTAGGGAGTGGACGCACTCCTGGTGTTTCAATACTTGATAGTGAATGATATGAAATATGATTACAGTTTTAGAGAAATAACACTGACGAGTTTGCTTATATTGCTTGTTTTTTCAGGCTAAATAGATGTAGTCTGGTATTACACACTAAAGGGAAATGGTCGGGGAGATGTTCGATTGTTATATGCCTGGGGGTCTATAGTAGATCCTAGATCTGGAAATGGCTGTGGTAAAGTTTCCTTCCCATTCAGCGTGAAGGTGTACTGGAAGGAGATGTTGGGCTATTATATGCTTGGGGATCTATAGTAGATCCTGGACCTGGAAATGGTCATGGTAAAGTTTCCTTCCTAGTTAGCGTGAAGGTGTATTGGAAGGAGATGTTGGGCTGTTATATGCCTGGGGATCCATAGTAGATATTGGACCTGGAAATGGTCGTGGTGAAGTTCCAAGCCCAGTCGGCATGAAGGTGTACTAGCTGGACATTAATTATTTGATGTTGTGGAGCAGCCTGCATGCTGACCTAACATCCAAGTCCATAGGAAATCCCAAGGCTTGCAGAGTGAAGCAGGACCCTGTGGACCAAAGAGGAAATGCACAATACAGATAAGTATTGGATTATCTTGCAACTTCTTGCTTATGAATATACATGTGTATATGGTTTGGTTATGGTCTTCTAACTCTTGTCAGAAACAAACCGATGAGAATAAACTAAACATGTGAATCTATTCAATGTTTGAATATAGGTATCGTTGGGAGCGAGGACTATGAGGGCATCCTAGGGGTGCATGTGGACATGTGACTATCCTAATGAGCTCAAAATGAGCACTAATGAAAAGGGTGCTAGTGGGACTGTGAAGGTCCTAGCAGCCGAGAGTTGTAAACAAACCATGTGGAGAGACTCCATGGTTGAGAGGTCTGGAATAGACTAGAGACACTAAGTGTCATGGCTAAGAAGGGTTGGTCCAGCATTCACAGTGAAGTGAAAGAGG
>LPNX010783281.1:0-38112 GCA_001517045.1 Pseudotsuga menziesii | reverse complement strand
TATGAATAAGACTTGGACCACCCATGTCAATCGGGAAATTGATTGACTGGTTTTAATGCTTATATTATGCTTGGCCTAACAGAATTACAATGATGCATTTCATAGGTGATAAAAGTGAAATCCAGTCATGCACATTGATCATGGCAGCAAACCAAAAGCTATTGGACTTGGCTGGAAGTCTCCTTCAAACAATTTCCAAGACCCAAGAAAATATTGGAGAGATGCTCAAGATATAGAAAAGGCAGAGTGAGATGAACCACCATATTTTGCAAGACTCTATTTGTTTGCAAAAGGAGGTAAAAAGCCTTCTGGGAGCAATCCGTAAGGGAAAGGAAAGTGGATCAATGATGGGGCATTCATCCAATAGTTCCATTAAGAAATGTTCCAGGCATGAAGACTCAAAGGAAATTGAGCAGGTAAAGGTGAAGCAGCCAGTGAAATGTTGGCAATGCGGAGGACATCATTACCGCTGGAACTGGCCAACAAGGGAATAAAAAGAGGGTAACAACCCCAAAGTCCCTAGACATGGGGATGAACTGAAAGCTGAGAACCAGCAGAAGAAGCTCGTGGAAGCCAAGGGGCCTAGTCCTGAAAGTTCAAAGTAAATAATTGAACGTGGGACAGATTTGCAAAATTTTAAAATTTTGGATGTGTAAATTGTATATGCATTCCTAAGTATTGGAATACCGAGGACAGTGTTATTCCAAAGGGGAGGGGATTGTAATACCCCGGTTTTGACCCTGTTTGCATTAAAAGGTACATGATGTATATATTGTAATTAATTGTGGTGTGGAGCTAAAGGAAAAATCCCCACCATCGATTTGGGTTTGTTATGTTTCAATGATTGGAATCGTTGTTGATGGTATATCGTGCTATCTGGCACATTATAGTTTTGGAATCATGTAAATATGCAAAATTAATCAAAAACCCACAACTAGCTATGGTGGTGCAATGATAATGAAAAGGGCATAATTTTCCTAAGGACAAGGGGGGGAATTGTTAAACCATGAGCCTATGGGGAAAAGCCATCTGTCAACCACCCATTTAAAACTGTTGTTGTTAGTTGGGGGCAATTATTGCTAGGAAGTGGTGGGTTGCAGGACTGTCAGTCCTTTCCCACACGCCCACTCCACCAACAGACTCTCCATCTTCGTGTGGGCAGGGAAGCAACGGATTCCCATTCACTCCATTCTTTCTCATCCTCATGCGCCAATTGGAATTCTTTATCATTTTCCTCACGCAAGGAGACAACCGCCATTCTCGATTATCTTGCTCATTTTCAAGCACAGGATTCTTCCTAGTTCTACTCATGCAGCGAGCTGGGGAGCCGTGTTCTATCACCCATGATTTCCCTGTGAAGGTCCATTCACATTTTTCTGTCGTGTGTATGTTTTCCCTTACCAATTTGTGGCTTGTGTATATGTTTTTTCCCTGCCCAACTGAAAATGAGACTTTCCTCTTCCATTTTCGGGCTGTGTAATTGTCTCGTTGCCTCCTTGTTGAGACCGGGCCTATTGTTTCCTCATGTTGTTCGTTTGCTGTGGGTTTAGTCACATTTTGGCTTGCTATGGCTATTATCGAGTCATTTTGGCCACGATAGGGCAAAGAACGACTCAGGAATTGTTTTCCCCTGTCCAAGCTGTGAATCGCTTGTTTGGCTGCGTGCATGCAGTGGTTGGTCTTCGAACTATGTTGGAGTGGGGATGGGGGATTGGTTTGCTTGATGAACCTAGTGTGTTTGGGAGCCACACAGATAGAGCTAGAGGGATGGATTTCTTCTCCACAACCCTGGAGTAGCACTGGAAAGGGGGATCAGGGCCCGAGGGACTGTGTAGCAGAGAAGGGACTGATTTCTTGGTGTTGGGTGTGTGTGGGTGTCCTAGAAGTCAGGATAGTTCTAGTGTAGGATTCCTTAGATCTTCAATGAGCTCACCAGCTTAGCATTCAACTTTTCCCTAGCTCCTTGACAGCCTGGTAAACCCAACTATGTCAGTTTTGCTGATTTGTGTATCCTTGGCTATGTGTACTAAGCCTGCTTGTTCCTTATTCCTTGGGGAGATCATGCCCATCATGGGGGTGGCAGCATTGCTAAGAGATTAAGGATCACACTGGCCTATGGTTGGGTGGAACGTTGCAGCGACGTAGCTAGTTGCGGGACGAGTTCCTTATAAGATAAGTATTCTTGACTATTTTCGTTTCTGTAATCATATTTGATGTTTAATGAATTATGATGAACATGTTGAATGCCTGAATGAATGTATGTTTTCTTCCACGGTGTATGTAAATCATTATGCATCTTAGCATGTTTTATGTTCAAGCATTTCGGTTTTATCTATGTTCATGTTCATGGGGCGGTTTTCCCGGATGGTTAGTGTATGGTAGCATCCTCTTCACTAGTCTGAGGGTCGGGGACGTTACACAATGTGTCTTTAACAGTCGAGGTTATTGATGCAGATATGCTAGAACAACTTTCAAGCAATGTGTTTTTTTGTTATCAGGTTCATACTTTTCTTAAAGGATTGGAAAAAATAGCTGCTAGTGCAGACATACCTATGTTAGTTTGTGGTGATTTTTTAATTTAATGATATTTCACTACTTAATTGTTGGTGGGGTGCAGTATTGCTATAATTGGTGCTATATGTTGTTATTTTCACAAAATGGTTATTAATTTAGGATTCTTGTACCTTATGAAATATTTTTAGTTAGAGGACCTTGGGTGAGATGTGATAATGACTATATAATTCATAGAGCTAAGAGCAAGAATTATTAGCTATCTATTGGGTCTAGATTGTAGATAAATAAATTTCAGCTGATGCGATGTAAGAACGTTCTCTCAAAGTCCTTGGTGTTCTTCTCTATTTATTAGTTTGAAATTTTTGTCAAGTTTTGAAAGACAATCTAGGGATGGCCACATCATGGGATGTGATGAAAAGTATCAAATTACTGAAATATGCAACTTATCAAGGTCTTTAGAAACTAGATATAGCATCTACATTTCAATAGGTTAGTTATAATAATGCTATCCAAGTAAGATCTATTTCATATTACTAGTACAAGTTCCATGTGATCACTAGAGGTAACATCTAACTCCAAGCTATTCTAAGCATAGGGTATGCAAACTCAAGCCCAGTGATACCTTCTTTATAAACATAGTATGAACACCATATCAAGTAAGCACATAAAGCCCAGTTATACGAGCATTGAATCCGTATGTCTCAGTATCATTAAGTTCCAGGTTAGTATGATTCCCTATGTTACAGTATTATAATATCATAAGCTTACAAGATTATGTCACAAGTAAGAGCTGAATATGCACAATGTGTTTTATTAGCCTAATAAGAATAGTGTTATAACCATTTAATTACTTTCATTCGATCTGTAATCATACAAAAAGCTTAGCTTACTCTCTACTAATAGGGCCTTTCTGTAATGTTACGTATTTGGTATAATGAATCACACTAATGGAATGTGTAATATATAACACTAGTGCTTACTAGTCTTCAGCAGGCTCATAATCTAAGTGGCTGGGAAGTCTCGCCTACCAAGGTGGATCAGTGCGTCATGTAGAATTTCAACCCTTTTTTTCCTTAGTGAGGAGGAGAACAATGCTTATGGCACAATGGGACAAAAATTCGAAGGCAACTTTTGATATTTTGAATCCACATCTGAACTGCAACCAATTCATTTATTCATACAAATAGTACCTTAACTCTCCAAGAAAAGGAGGGATTTATTGCTTCTTGGCTTATGGAGTTCATACTTAACTAATTAGTTATTCTTAGTTTTTTTTTAAAGATCCTGCCTCTCAATGAACTGAAGTGGAATGAATGAATTTGAATGATGACTAGCCTTACTATTATTGACTTAGTGTATTTTAGTGATTGTTCTGAGTATTTTTTTAGTCTTTATTTCTAGCTATTATTTGTGTGAATTGTTTTATTGTGCAAAGTGCCTTTATTAAATTAAATTTTTATAGTGGTGCTTAGCAAGATTGCATTTTGTGATATAGGGTCTTGGCTATAATTGAGAGAGAAACAACTGGCATTAGTTTAGATGATGTGTATGCAAAGCACTAAGTGTCTTCGACACATAATAATTACAGCATGAGGACTATGGATAAAACTATTACTCAAGGAAAGGTTGAGGGATCAGTTGAGGTATGTCTATTTATACTTTGAACATAGAAATATTGTCCATATGGGTGGTAAGTATCAATATTTTTTGATTAAATGTATTATACCTTCAATTTTTTTATAACTAGCTTAAAAAAATTTCCATAGGCTGTCAAGTCAGCTTTGAAAAAACTTGAAGAAGGTGGCAGCATAGATGATACCAAAGTTGTTTGTGAACCACATGTGCTCCAACAAATGTATAAATTGAAGGTTAGATTTGTTTTTGTTGATAGGTTGAATACTATTTTCTATAAAATGGATTTTCCTAGTAGTTTTTTTACATTCTTGGGTTACTCTAGTAAGAGTATTTATTGGAAACTCACTTTCACATTTTATTGTTGGTTTTTCCTGCCTTTTCTAAAGTTGTGAGTAGTCATCAAAATGTGTTTTCTTTAGTACAAGATGGACTTGTGTAATTTTCTTCCCATGGCTGGAGGTAGCCATTGTGACATGGGATTTTTATTATTTGAAATAGTACATCCAAAGAGATATTCCATAAATTGGTTGGCTTAATTGGTATCACATCCATCACAGAGGTATTTCGTTCTTTCTGGTAACATGAATGGATATGCTAGATAGGAAAATTGTACATAGCTCTCAAGAATTAGTTTATCATAAATACTAGTTACTGGTAGGTTGTATTAGTAATAATTATGTAGTTTGTAGATTTCTATCTATCATAAATTTGTTTGAATATCATCATTGTCAAGCAATACAAACTTCTTGAAGGGTTCTAGCTCAATGGTAGAGAGCCCGCCTAATTATAGGCAGGAGGTTGGTGGTTCGATTCCTCCTTGCCCTATCATAAATTTGTGACTACAAAAACGACTAAATTCACATATATACGACTATTAGTAGCTAATTTTTCATATCTTAGTCATATTTAGCTTAGTCATTAATATGTTATCATCTAGTAGTTTATTTAGTCGTATATTTGGTCATTAATTGTTGCAATTAGTGACTAAATCAATGATTAAATCCCTGACTAAATCAATGACTAAATCATTGACTATCAATGACTAAATCAATTACTAATAAGTCAATCTATTAATGAATAAGTGAAATACGACTAGCTATAAGATAGTGGAAATCAGCTACTATTAGTCGCTGATTCAAAAATAATTGTTTATAGCCTGATTTTAGTCATTAATTTCTCATTTTGTACTAGTGAAATAAATCCATATGTTTTTCAAATATTCTTCAAACAATAATAACTCTAGTTGATATTGATGTATTGCTTGATGTTTTCCCTACTCCTTTCTATTCATAAAACCATCACTATCTAATACATATCTATTTGGTTGTGCATGTAATTAGTGCAAAAAAAAAGTAGTCAGGTTGGATTCATATGATTTAGATAATGAAAGTTGCAATTACCTTGGACAAGTCTTGGATAAATCACGTATATAAATGAATCATTGATGCTTTTTCCTAAGTGTGGTAATGAAATTGATAAGTATTTGAATTGCAAGATAAATTTTTACAAACTAAGCTAGTGGAGCATGTGAATATTACAGTAAATATGACCTTTCCCAAACAAACTTAAAGGAGGTTATAGTGCTCAATTTTGTCACTTTGACTAGTTTTTATGCATGGGAAAGATATTTTCTAAGTGTCCCTAAATGGATTTAGGAAGAAAGTTGGAACCCATTGCAACCTAATAAATGGAACAAGAATTGAAAAATTACCAATTCCATTGGAATCGTGGCATCGGGTTTTACCTAGGGAAACATGCCTCCCTTGGGTCCATGGCCTTAAAGTTATCTTATTGCCCTATTTTCAGAACTAGGATTTTGTTAAGTTGTAGTGCAATTTTTGCATCACATGTAATTTCTTGGAAAATTAGTGAACAATGCATGTGGGATTGAAATAATGTCCACCCTACCCAAAAAAAATTTTGGGAGGTTACAATACTCAATTAGATCACTCTGATTCATTTTATACCCCTAGAAGAGATTTTCCATGTCACCACATGTCCCTGAGTGGCTTCAGGAAGTGAGTGTTTTCAAGGAATATTTCAACCAGTGCAGACACTACTTGTTCCTCTAGCATCTATGGTACAAGTCTAGAACAAAAAGACACAACAACATATCCTTTCCCTATATGACTTATCTACTTGAATAAATAACTCTCTTACCATAGATTTAGAAGCTTGTCCTTGTTTCATTGGTCTTAATGCAATATACTATACCTGCAAAGAAACACAAGAAACAAGACAAGGGATGATAGTAACGGGATAAATCAATAATCTATATTAGTGATCAAGGAGTCTAATAATAAATGATCAATATTGGCATAAATCATGTATGGGAAAGGGAACTTTTGTATTAAAAGATGAAAAGAGAAAGCTACAACCAAATCCTTGATGTAAATAGATTTTCCTTTATAAGATATTTGACACACTCAACACCTACTACCAAAAAATACAAACTCTTGCTCACAACACTCTCTCAAGTTTACCTCTAAACCAGACTTCAATCCAACAACATAAGGATTCTCTTCTTGGTCCCCCTCACATGATCTATGAAACTTTATTTTATACACCAAGGGAAGCCCAAATGAGTTTAGATATTTTGGGAAGACAATAGGGAATGATCCCTATGGGATAGGAGGTTGAGTGGAAGCTCTCCCACATGTATAGGATCATCCTCCATGAGAGATTTCACTTGGAAGCTTCTTGAAACTTCTATTTTT
Source organism: Pseudotsuga menziesii (assembly GCA_001517045.1). NCBI lineage: Eukaryota > Viridiplantae > Streptophyta > Pinopsida > Pinales > Pinaceae > Pseudotsuga > Pseudotsuga menziesii. The sequence continues at coordinate 31,246 of LPNX010783281.1, read as the reverse complement.
TCCTCCTTAAGCTTGTTGGCGCTCCTTGAAATAAGGGTATGTGTGCAGATGCACCTTGTAGTGAAGGAAATGGCACCACCGAAGCCTATTTGCAATGTGCAACATGTGCCAGAGATGGGTGGCACATTATGTTAGAAGGAAAATCATGCCAGCCAGACTAGGAGTGAGAAAAAAGTATCTAAAAGAGTTCTTGTCCAGGAATTTTGAGGGATTGAAGCATTGGTACAGATTTTAGGTACAACAGAATTCCCCCCAAAGTATGAAGCTAGAGGGATGTGATAGGTAAAATAATTTTCTAGATGTTAATCTAGTATTAGAGGAAAAAGAGAGATGAGTCTATACTTGATGCAAGGCCAACAACCAACTATCTGACTCAGTCATGGCTGCAAGCCAATACACTGTAGATCCATAATGATGACTATTTCATGGGCCATGGATACCAAGAATACATTGTAGATCCATGATGATGAATATGTCATGGATACCAAGAATACATTATAAATCCATGATCAATAAGACTGAAGATGGAACATGGTTACAGAACATACAAAGTAGATCCATGTTATCTGAACTCAATACTGGACACATCCACCAAAGATACAATGTGGATCCATGTCATAACTTCAAATAGTACTCCATCGCAACCTGAGGATAGGAACATATTTAAGTGAATACCTAACCACTCCGGGTATACATTCCAATCCCAAAACGATACTAGTCTAACCATGCGAATAGATGTCCTGATGCTGAACATGGTAGAAACCACTTGATTACCAGCCACTGATGTATATCGTTAACAAGTACAAGGGATATCACCATTGGTTTCAATGATTCCCAAGGTATCTCAGTACATTCTCCAAAGTGTGAATATAAGACTTGAATTCAAACACTCAGTAGAATCTTCCAATTAGAAGTCATTCATAAAAACCTACTATTGAAATCAAGGAAACCTGCCATTGAGGCATGCAGGATTCAAGGTACTTGACTTGGTTTCTAAGTCTAATTCTTAGATGGTGTGTTGAAGTTGAAAGGAATAGACTCATCAAAGGAGAGACATGATGATTCCCCCATCATCAACACGAAACATGGAACAAAAGATGATGTTGAAGTGATGAAAAAAAACATAGGACTGTCTCATATATAACCGAATTCGAAGTAAGGAAAGGTAACTAAAGAGGTTTATTGTAGAGGAGGTTCCCTTTAAACATTGAAAGGAACGAAAAATGACTTGGAAACATTGACTCAATGAGGCAGAGACCAGACCTAATCCAAGGGTATGACGATGCATTCTTTGAGTTGACTCAAAGAATTTGACTGACTCACAAAAGTGGATCAGCTCAGAGACAAGATGAATACCCAAATGTTTGAAAATGAAAATGAAAAAAGTGCCATGTTCAAAGGTGGACTATGAGTGGCCATAAATACAAATGAAATAGGTTTCCCATTCCCTAAGTTTCCCCATCACAAAGGATGAGTACCTCTTTTCCTTTTAACGAGTTCAAAGAGGGTAAGAAACACTCGTTGTAGCTCATGAGGTGACAAGTCCATTCTCATACATTTTATGAACCTGAGAAAGGAGGAGTTCATTCCTAGAAAGGGTCCTTCATCGTTTGATTTTATGAGTCTGATGAAATATGAAATCAGTCATCGTTTCATGTTTAGAGAGTCTGAAATGACTAAGAAGACTCCAGGGTGGACTTTTTCGTAAATTTAGGCCCCAAGGCTTGAAAAAGTATAAACTAATTCTCAGGAGAACTCTTTTAGTTGTGATAAACTAGATTATACCTTTTTCGTAAAGGATTCTAATTGATCTGAAAAAGGGGTAAACTATCATCGACTAGATGATCATTCAAATACTTTTACAAGCGTGAAATAATCAAGTTCGCTTGGCGATCTTTTTCATATTTTAGGAGTTTGAAAAGAGCTTAATGGTAACACCATAAGATGTGTCTTTTTTTGTAATCTAGTTTTAATGAGTTTGAAAAACGGTAAAAGAGTACTCCATACCTCTTCGCTAGTTTTTAACGAGCACACCAAAGGTTTTGAAAGGCACTTAGTACTTTTTCATCTTGGCTTGGAGCGTGAAAAAGACAAAAGAAACTCACATATAGCCAAAGGTATCCCAAAAATAAACTTAATTCTTCAAGAATAGGGTTAGAACAAATTTGTTTTGAAAACTGTAGGAAAATGCATGATAAACCATAAATATTTAAATATTTGATTAATTATTTTTTAATAAAAATAAAAAAATTGATATATAAAAAGGGGAATAGTGACTATTTTTTTACCATTGTAACTTTACCATAGTGCTTGGGTGAATTTTGTCCAAACAGGGTGATTTTCCAAAGAAGATTTTAGGAGCTTGAGACCATCTCAAATCAAACCGTTCAAATCAGGTAAGATCTTAACCTTATCCCTTCAAATTCATGGTGCACTTTTTTTTATTTTAAGTCAATTTTTTTGGTTTTTTTTAGCATTTCTCAAAGGAGACAAAGCGTGCCTAGGATGATGCTTTTATCCCTTTCGGGAGGTGCACTTGTGCACCCCTCGAAAGAGGGAAAAGAGTTAAAGGAACTCTATCAACATGGGGAAAGAGAGCCAGTACTCTATCCTCCTCCAAGAAGAGTGTCAGCGGCTAGGTCACTTCAAAAAATAAAAAAATAGCCACTCATTTTCAATTTGCGTTTCTTTAAAGGGTTTGATCATGCTTCTAATGGATATTTAAATTGTTTTTTGCAGGGAAACCACTCACAAAATGGTGATTTGAAAAGAAATACAGCATGAGTTGGATGATCTTTAAGCGGCCAATGACCCAATGACCATGAGGGACCTCCATGATTGTGGGCTTCTCCAATATTTTAGAGTACCAGGGATGAGGGCATACACGCATCTACTGGAGCACTTGATATGCATGTGGGACCCTAATAAACATCATTTCAAGGTTAGGACCCATATTTTGACTATATATGTGGAAGACATATATTTATTGAATACATTTTACTGTAGGGGGAGACCAGTAGTGCTGACAGGTCCCTGAGGTGGCAAGTTTTCTGTGGATGATTTGATTGATGATTATTGCTCAGCGGGGACCCATTCCCTTGGAGGGTAAACACCCATCAAACACATAGTGGATCGAACCTTGAGGACTGTATCCTTCACGATCGAGAAGGTAGTGAGTAGTAGGTTGTCCCATATGACTACACAGGCTCACATGCTATATGCAATAGAGTGTATGGATCCTATAATATTTAACTGGAGTGAGGGGTTACTGGTCAGCTTGAAGGACCAGCTAACCAAATGTCGAAGAGGAGAACTGAAATAGTTTAGCTATGGAGCTATAGTGTTATATTTCTTCTGGGAGCAAGTGCCACTAATGAGACCTCAGGTTCCATTGAGAAGGTTAGATTTTGAGGACACTCAGATGACCAGGTGGGTAGAGGCCATCACACACCATGGTGGTGGTGGACACCCCAGGGTTACATATGGAACGGTCTTCTTCCGTTGGCTAAGAGGCCAACTACTAATGGTGGAGGACTATGCTTATGATGGGGAATATTCCAGGGATGACCTTGAACTTCTAGTACCAAAGGGAGATTAGTGGGATGACCAAGGTAAGAAACATATCACCATAAATGTTTTTTGTTTTTTATTTCATATTTCATTTTTTATTATGTGATGCTGAGACCTATAAAACTGTTTTGTGTAGACATAGGTCCTTTTGGTCCTGTTATAACTAGATCTTGTTCTTAGTTTATCTTTTTCTTTTGTCCTAATTTTCAACCATTGGTTTAAAATGATTTTACATTTTATGTTGATTTTAAGAACTTTTGACAATGAGTAATTTTTGTTGGATTTAATGCTTTTAATGGTTCAATTATTTCATTAATTTAGTTTTAAGGTTTGTCTTTTGGGATTATTAGTTAATATGTATATCTTTAAGCTTTCAAAAAATTATAATAAAATTTTATTCCAAGTTTGCTTTATAATCTAACCCTCATTTTTGAGTCTTTTGTCAAATATTTTCATGAGGAGATTCCTGTAGCAACTCTGTTTTTCTTGTTTTTTTCATTATCATTGGGAGCATATTACGAGCTAATAGAAATGAATTCTAGAAAGAAAAAAAAGAGGTTTTTTTCCACAACAGACTCATTCACAAAAACCTCTCTTAGTTTTGCAACAGCTATTATCGTTTGAGAGATTCGAATTCATATTTGTGGCCTATTTTCAGGGTTTGAATTATTTAATAATTTCCTGTTTTAGTCACAAATTTCCAGCACATATTCCAATCAATTGAAGAGGAATTTTTAAAAACAAAGAGAGGTTTTTGTTCATAACAGACTTATTTAAAAAAATCTCTCTCAAGTTTTTCACAGGTGTCTTAGATCGAGAGATATGAAGACGTATTTGAGACCCAAATTTTCAGAAATTCACCAAATTTTCCCAAATCCGATTTGCTATTTTTGGGTTAATTGTCTTTAAAGATTTTGAGTTATCATGTAACTTATTGATGTAACTATTTCAAATTTCGACCTAGAAGGTAGTTATGGAACTACTTTACCTTTGTAATGATAAAAGGAAGACAAACATACAGTTTTGAGGTGGGATTTTTCACTCAAGGAGAGGCTTTTGGAGCTTTGATTTCTCAAGTCAACATTTATAACTCTTATGTAAGTGGATGATTGTTATTGATTATATATAAACTGATAAGCCCTTTTACCTGTCATGTTTTTTCATTTCTGATCTAGTTGATTGCTCAGTCTACAATTTCATTTCCTATTTAAACGTTTTTTCATGTAAATGCTTGTAGCCTATGGGTGGAATTAGTATTTCATGTGTAATGTTTATGGCTTATTGGGATGTGTTTGATCCCCATTTTATCCAACCTGCATGATTCAGTTATGTAATAGCTTGTGGATGTTTATTTCCTCCTTGATGATGAATTTTTTAAAACCAAAACCATAAACCAAAACCCTAAAAAACAATTTTATTCTATTTCATTTTGAGATTGGGTTAGCTTGTTCTTGTGGTAGTCTAGGAACAATTTCTAACACTAACATATTTGGCGCCATTGTCGGGGATGAAGCTGAAGTATATATTCTATGGGATATCATTATTCATCTGATTTTGAGAGGTGAACAAAGTCAGAAAATATTTTAGATTACAATTTTTCACCAGCGGCTCCACGATTAAAGATTCCACTGCAAGGAAAAAAATTTTGACAAAAAAATGAAGAAGACAAATGGAAAGAGTGGGTATCAGCTTGTTACTTTCCTCCATGTGGTTTTGTTCTTATCATCAGTTCTTTCCTGTATTTCCCATTGCATGTCAAAATAATTATTTTTTGTTTTGTATATTCCGATGATCATAAACCTTCAGGTACATATCCCTCTTTGGAAGAAGAAATTCTGCATTCTTCTTGTTTTATTGATGTTGATCCTATTCCTTCATTTGAAATACATGTGCAACATGATATACATATACCCATATCTCTTGAACCTAATTATTCCAGTCATCTTGTAGAGAATAAAGATGATATATTACCTTCTACCATCACTGCTGAAACTTGCAAACAACTCGTTGAACCTCATTTTCAACTCACATATTTTTAGTCTAGACTCAGAAAAAAGATGTTTAAACCTCTTAGGCTACCATCTCTCTTACATCCTTACCCTTCCTACTTTGTTGAATATCTTTCCCATTTGACTGCAAAAGACCATATTACAGCAGAGAAACATTTAGGATCTTTTGATAATTTCATTGATAATTTTGAAATCATGCATGAGGATGTTGTCATGAGGTTATTTTTGAAATCCTTTGCTGGAGATGCTAGGTTTTGGTTCCGAAATTTAAAAGCTAATTCAATTGGATCATGGAAAGAGTTACATGATGTCTTTTGAATTATTGGGGTAAGAATAAATCTTATGATCAATTTCTTTCCAAATTTTATAGTTTGGAAAGGGAGAATGATGAGCCAATTACTAAATTTAATTGGAGGTTTCAAATTTTTTATATTAGTATACCTATGGAGATCAGACTTTCAAAAAAACTTGCTATGGTATATTATGTTATGGCTCAGCATTCAAATCTTGTATTTTTCCTGTTAGAAAGGAAATCATCATCTTTAAGACAATTGTTTGAGGATGCAAAAGGAGTGGAGGAGAACATCCGAGCTTGCAAAATGCTTCGATATCAGGCTCATGTTGAAGATATACAAGCTTATGAATATGAAGAAGAACGTAGGTATCATTCAGATTTAAGACAGTTTTCTTCATCATTTTCATATATTTATATGAACAAGGATATAAATAACGTGTGTGTTGATTCTTCATATCAGTTTGCTGACTTTTTTTATGATAATATACTTTCAGTGGATTATAGTAGAAATTTCCTAGTTCCTGCTATGAGATTATCATGTTATGAAGAAGAAGTTGCTACTCTTCAACCTCTTACTATTGATATAAGAAATAAGCTTCATTTCTTGACTTATGGTTACTTTCAGAATTATATTTGTTCAATTTTTTATCTAGGGTTTTATTTAAAGGTTGAGAAGCAGTTTGAAGAGCCCTCGGTTTCCATTCTTGAGCCAAAGTTTAAAAAGAACAACAATGGAGAGGAAGAGAATGCTTCACTTTATGATGAATATAATGAAGACATTGAAGTTTTAAATCGGAAATTTCATGATCCCATGGCTTCTTAGATGGAGTTGTATTTTTCAAAGGTTTATAATGCTCTAACTTTTGGCATACTTCATATTTCTAGTCATAAGTATAATCTTCCTACAGACTCTTTATTTCATTTATCGCATCTTTTGTGGGTTTTCTCAAACAGTAGCATGCATGGAACTATTATTCTCAGTCAAATGGTTTCTTGGCTTCACTGGAAGTATGATTACACTTGATTGGGTTGTTTCCTCCGATTAGAAGTATGAGTAAATAACAGAATAAGCTCGATATACGAGCATGTAGATTCTTTTTAGTATGCTAGTTTGTAGTAGTATTTTGTCATGTAAGAGGTATGTGTTCAGAGTTTGAGAAAGTTGTAGAGATTTGGTAAATGACTCCATCACCCAATGAATAAGGCACAAGGTTTATAGGTTCTTGAAGCCTCACAAGGAGAACTTCATCCCTTATCAAGAGCCAAATGTTATAACTAGATCTTGTTCTTAGTTTATCTGTTCTTTTTGTCCTAATTTTCAACCGTTGGTTTAAAATGATTTTACATTTTATGTTGATTTTAAAAAGTTTTGACAATCATTAATTTTTGTTGGATTTAAGGCTTTTAATGGTTCAATTATTTCATTAATTTAGCTTTAAGGTTTGTCTTTTGGATTTATTAGTTAATATGTATATCTTTAAGATTTCAAAAACTTATAATAAAAGTTTATTCCAAGTTTTCTTTATAATCTAACCCTCATTTTTTAGTCCTTTGTCAAATATTTTCATGAGGAGATTCCTGTAGCAGCTTTGTTTTTCCTTTTTTGTTATTATCATTTGGAGCATATTACAAGCTGATCGAAATGAATTTTGAAAAACCAAAAGATGTTTTTGTCCACAACTGACTCATTCACAAAAACCTCTCTCAATTTTGCAACAGATGTTATCGTTTGAGAGATTCGAATTCATCTTTGTGGCCTATTTTCAGGGTTTGAATTATTTAATAATTTCTTGTTTTAGTCACAAATTTCCAGCACATATTCCGATCAATTGAAGGGTAATTTTTAAAAACCAAGAGAGGTTTTTGTTCATAACGAAATCATTTAAAAAATATCTCTTAGTTTTTTCATAGGTGTCCCGGATCAAGAGATATGAAGATGTATTTGAGACCCAAATTTTCCCAAATCCGATTTGTTATTTTTGGGTTAATTGTCTTTAAAGATTTTGAGTTATCATGTAACTAATTGATGTAATTGTTTCAAATTTTGACCTAGAAGGTAGTTATGGAACTAATTTACCTTTGTAATGATAAAAGGAAGACAAACATACAGTTTTGAGGTGGGATTTTTCACTCAAGGACAAGCTTTTGGAGCTTTGATTTCTCAAGCTAGCATTTATAACTCTTATGTAAGTGGATGACTGTTATTGATTATATATAAATTGATAAGCCCTTTTACTTGTCATGCTTTTTCATTTATGATCTGGTTGATTGCTCAATCTACAATTTCATTTCCTGTTTAAAGGTTTATTCATGTAAATTCTTATATCCTGTGGGTGGAATTAGTATTTCATGTGTAATGTTTATGGCTTATTGGGATGTGTTTGATCCCCATTTTATCCAAATTGCATGATTCAGTTCTGTATTAGCTTGTGGATGTTTATTTACTCCTTGATGATGAATTTTTTAAAACCAAAACCTTAAAAACCAATTTTATTCTATTTCATTTTGATATTGTGTTAGCTTGTTCTTGTGGTACTCTAGGAACAATTTCTAGCACTAACATATTTGGCGCCGTTGCGAGGACGAAGCTGAAGTATATCTTCTCTGGGATATCATTTTTCATCTGATTTTGAGAGGTGAACAAAGACAGAAAATCTTTTAGACTACAATTTTTCACCAGCGACTCCATGATTAAAGATTCCACTGCAAGGAGAATTTTGTTGACAGAAAAATGAAGAAGACAAATGGAAAGACTGGGTATCAGCTTGTTATTTTCCTCCATGAGGTTTTGTTCTTATTCATCAGTTATTTCCTGTCTTTCCCATTGCATGTCAAAAGAATTATTTTTTGTTTTGTCTATTCCGATGATCATAAACCTTCAGGTACATATCCCTCTTTGAAAGAAGAAAGTCTGCATTCTTCTTGTTTTATTGATGTTGATCCTATTCCTTCATTTGAAATACATGTGCAACATGATATACATATACCCATATCTCTTGAACCTAATTATTCTGGTCATCTTGTAGAGAATAAAGCTGATCTATTACCTTCTACCATCACTGTTGAAACTTGTGAACAGCTCGTTGAACCTCATTTTCAACTCACAGATTTTCAGTCTAGACTCAGACAGAAAATGTTTAAACCTCTTAGGCTGCCATCTCTCTTACATCCTTACCCTTCCTACTTTGTTGAATATCTTCCCCATTTTACTGCAAAAGACCACATTATAGCAGATAAGCATTTAAGATCTTTTCATAATTTCATTGATAATTTTGAAATCATGCATGAGGATGTTTTCATGAGGTTATTTTCGAAATCCTTTGCTAGAGATGCTGGGTTTTGGTTCCAAAATTTAAAAGCCGATTCAATTGGATCATGGGAAGAGTTACATGATGTCTTTTTGAAGTATTGGGGTAATAATAAATCTTACGATCAATTTCTTTCCGAATTTTATAGTTCGAAAATGGATAATGATGAGGCAGTTGCTAAATTTAATTGCAGGTTTCAAAGTTTTTATATCAGTATGCCTACGGAGATAAGACCTTCGGAAAAACTTGCTATGGTATATTATGTTATGTCTCAACATTTAGATCTTGTATTTTTCCTGCTAGAAAGGAAATCATCATCTTTAAGACAATTGTTTGAGGATGCAAAATGAGTGGAGGAGAACATCCAATCTTGCAAAATGCTTTGAGATTAGGCTCATGTTGAAGATATACAAGCTTATGAACAGAAAGAAGAACGTAGGTATCGTTTAGATTTAAGATAGTTTTCTTCATCATTTTCATATTTTCATATGAACAAGGACATAAATGACGCTTGTGTTGATTCTTCATATCAGTTTGTTGACTTTTTCGATGATAATATACTTTCAATGGATTATAGTAGAAATTTCCTAGTTTCTGCAATGAGATTATCATGTTATGAAGAAGAAGTTGTTGCTCTTCAACCTCTTACTATTGATATAAGAAATAAGCTTCCATTCTTGACTTATGATTACTTTCAGAATTTTATTTGTTCAAGTTTTGATCAAGGGTTTTATTTAAAGGTCTAGAAGTAGTTTGAAGAGCCCTTGGTTTCCATTCTTGAGCCAAAGTTTAAAAAGAACAACAATGGAGAGGAAGAGAATGCTTCACTTTATGATGAATATAATGAAGACATTGAAGTTTCAAGTCAGAAATTTCATGATCCCGTGGCTTCTTGGATGGAGTTGTATTTTTCAAAGGTTTCTAATGCTCCACCTTTTGGCATACTTCATATTTCCAGTCATAAGTATCATCTGCCTACAGACTCTTTATTGCATTTATCACATCTTTTGTGGGTTTTCTGAAACAGTAGCATGCATGGAATTATGATTCTCAGTCAAATGGTTTCTTAGCTTCACTGGAAGTATGATTACACTTGATTGGGTTGTTTCCTTCGATTAGAAGTAGGAGTAAATAATAGAATAAGATCGCTATACGAGCATGTAGATTCTTTTTAGTATGTTGGTTTGTAGCAGTATTTTTTCATTTTAGAGGTATGTGTTCAGAGTTTGAGAAAGTTGCAGAGATTTGTTAAATGATTCACACACAATGAAATAGGCACAAGGTCTACAGGTTCTTGAAGCCTCACAAGGAGGACTTCATCCCGCAGCAAGAGCCAGATGTTATAACTAGATCTTGGTCTTAGTTTATTTGTTCTTTTTGTCCTAATTTTCAACTGTTGGTTTAAAATGATTTTACATTTTATGTTGATTTTAAGAACTTTTGACAATAGGTAATTTTTATTGGATTTAATGCTTTTAATGGTTCAATTATTTCATTAATTTAGTTTTAAGGTTTGTCTTTTGGGCTTATTAGTTAATATGTATATCTTTAAGCTTTCAAAAACTTATAATAAAATTTTATTCCAAGTTTTATTTATAATCTAGCCCTCATTTTTGAGTCCCTTGTCAAATATTTTCATGAGGAGATTCCTGTAGCAGTTCTGTTTTTCCTGTTTTTTTCATTATCATTGGGAGCATATTACGAGCTGATGGAAATGAATTATGGAAAAAAAAAAGAGGCTTTGGTCCACAATAGAATCATTCACAAAAACCTCTCTTAGTTTCACAGCATATGTTATCATTTGGGAGATTCGAATACATCTTTGTGGCCTAATTTTAGGGTTTGAATTATTTAATAATTTCCTATTTTAGTCACAAATTTCCAGAACGTATTTCGATCAATTGAAGGGTAATTTTTAAAAACCAAGAGATTTTTTTGTTCATAATAGACTCATTAAAAAAAACTCTGTCATTTTTTTCACATGTGTACTAGATCGAGAGATGTGAAGACGTCTTTGAGACCCAAATTTTTAGAAATTTGTCGAATTTCCCCACATTCGATTTGCTATTTTTGGGTTAATTGTATTTAAATATTTTGATTTATCATGTAACTAATTGATGTAACTCTTTCAAATTTCGACCTAGAAGGTAGTTATGGAACTAATTTACCTTTGTAATGATAAAAGGAAGACAAACATACAGTTTTGAGGTGGGAATTTTCACTCAAGGAGAGGCTTTTGGAGCTTTGATTTCTCAAGCTAGAATTTATAACTCTTATGTAAGTGGATGAATGTTATTGATTATATATAAACTGATAAGCCCTTTTACCTTTCATGCTTTTTCATTTATGATCTGGTTGATTGCTCAGTCTACAATTTCATTTCTTGTTTAAAGGTTTATTCACGTAAATGCTTGTAGCCTGTGGGTGAAATTAGTATTTCATGTGTAATGTTTATGGCTTATTGGGATGTGTTTGATCCCCATTTTATCCAACTTGCATGATTCATCTCTTTATTAGCTTATGGATGTTTATTTCCTCCTTGATGATGAATTTTTTAAAACCAAAACCATAAACCAAAACCCTAAAACCAATTTTATTCTTTTTCATTTTGAGATTGTGTTAGCTTGTTCTTGTGGTAGTCTAGGAACAATTTCTAGCACTAACAGGTTTGACAGGAGCTTCTCCTATAGAGAGTCAAGGGGTAGTTATAGATATGGTTGTTAGGAATGCAGAGGTAGATGAGGAGCTCTAGGATATCAAGGAGAACCTCTAGCGACTGATTGTAGGCATACATGACATTTCCATTGATGATCTTCCCAGGCGCTACCAACGCCAATATATTGCAGGAGTTTCAGGTCGTTTTGGGAGGCTAATACATCGAGTGGCTCGGGACGTAATGCACTATCATGAGCATGAGGATTAGCCTGTAGTGGCTCCCTCATTTTTGTACTATATCTACACTGAAACCTTTAGAGCTTCAGTTTTTGCCCCATTTTTATGTATTTAAAACTATGATAGTTCCATACTTCAGGTGACTTGAAAGCTTATGGCTTTAGTATTTTTGTATCTCAGCACTACCTTTATATATATATAACTTTTATTTATAGACTTGTTTACAAATGTTCTATGTGAATAAATGTCTACCTATGTATCTATGTGATTCAATGCATGAAATTCTTGTTAGAATGAATTTAATCTTGAGCAAGATACCAGTCCAAGACAAAATTTGCTAAGGAATATGCCACATTATTTATATGTATCAGGATATTTTGATAAGAAACATGCTCAAAATACCTTTCCAAAGTCCTAACTCTTTGGAATGTACGAAGGACTAGGGGATTCCAGATGGTGTAGACTCGGTTTAACTGATGTACTACCAACTCCGAGTCTAGATAAACCCTAATTTGACTTACATCATTAGCCATGGCTTCAGTTGTTTGAAAACATGACCACATAGCAATAATAGATATACAGTTAAATCATTAAACAAGATGCAAAACACATTAAACCCATTATAGAGAGACATAGATATAATGTGGTTCACCCAAACGATGGGCTACGTCCACAAAAAAAATTGCCATTCCTTTTATTACAGTCCAGAAAGATGAAGGGATACAATCCGCAACAAAACTACTGCACTTCCTCTTCACTCTCTGATAGTCTCTCTCACACAATCACAGAGATTGTTTACAATGCTATAATACCATACAAAGTCGTGTATAGGGGAAAATACCATGGAAAAATACTACGGTTAACCCAATACCATGGCTCCACATAAATGTTGGCCAACACACATCCCTGAACCCCAAAGCAGGGGGAACGTGTGTATAGTACACCTGGGGTACAAAAACGCCGTGAATAATATATCTGGATCTGGAAGATGATGCTCCACAACCAACAATCTCCCACTTGGAGACTGATCACAATAACTCCACCGCTACTACATTTGCTAGAATATGCTATGGATCTTGGACTTGGAAAATTTCTTGTTTTCACCTTCATGCTTGAAGGCCAACAGAAACTGAGCAGGAACTCAGTTTCTCTCTAGTTACTCCCTTTGTCAACATGTCTATAGGATTCTGGCTAGTATGTATCTTTTCCAGTTTTAACAGTTCTTCATCTAGAATAGATATTATGAAGTGGTACTTGAGATGTACATGTTTAGTCCTTGAATGAAAGGCTGAGTTCTTTGCAAGATGAATGGAACTCTGACTGTCACTGTACAGCCTACTATTCTCCTGATTCTTACCCAGTTCTTCCATGAACCTATGCAACCAAATCATTTCCTTACTAGCCTCTGTAGTAGCAACATACTCTGCTTTTGTTGTTAAAAGTGCAACAATCTGTTGCAGTTTTGAAATCCAAATTACTGTTGTTCCACCCATAGTAAACACATACCCTATGGTGCTCCTCCTATTGTCTTTCTCACCATCCATATCTACATCAACACATCCCTGTAGAATAGTGTCTAAACCTCCAAAACATAATGCATGAGAAGTGGTACCTCTCAAATACCTGAGAATCCACTGTACTGCTTTTCCAATTCTCTTTACCTGGATTATTCATATACCCGCACACAAATCCCACTACATGTGCAATATCTAGTCTTGTGCACACCATGGCATACATCAAACTTTCAACTGTTGATGAATAGGGAATCCTCGACATGTAATCTATCTCTTCATGTGTCTCTAGACACATATCCTTACTTAGTTTGAAATGACTAGCGAAAGGTGTATTGAATGGTTTTGCATTCTGCATTCTAAACCTCTGCAACACCTTTTCTATGTACTCACCTTGAGATAACGTCAATTTGCAATTTTTCCTGTCTCGTGTTATTCTCATACCAAGGATTTTTTTTGCAGCACCCAAATACTTCATCGCAAATGATTTAGCCAGTTTTATTTTGAGCACATTTATATTCTGCATGTTAGACCCTGCAACAAGCATGTCTTCCACATACAATAACAAGATAATATATCTTTCTTTATCTAACCTCTTGAAATAAACACAGTGGTTAGAATGACATCTATCATAACCTTGTTCTATCATAAACTTATAAAATTTTAAATACCACTACCTTGGAGCTTGCTTCAGGCCATACAAGCTCTTCTTCAACCTACAAACCAAATTATCCTTCCCTTTGACCTCATACACCTGTGACTGCTGAATATAAATCTCTTCCTCCAAATCCACATGGAGAAAGGTCGTTTTTACATCTAACTGTTCAAGATGAAAATCTTCTACCGCCACTAGATTTAAAATTGTTCTAATTGAAGTCATTTTAAGAAGAGGAGAAAATATTTCATCAAAGTCTATACATTTTTTTGTGCAAACCCCTTTACAACAAGTCTAGCCTTGTACCGCTTCTTGCCTCCATCTTCTTCCTTCAACCTATAAACCCATTTATTCTTCAATGCCTTTTTTTCTATAGGCAACTTAACCAGATCCCAAGTCTGGTTTCTTACCAATGAGTCCATCTCCTCATCCATGCCTTGCTCCCACTTATTTCTAGTTTCTACCTGCATTGCTTCTGCAAAACATTATGGTTCACCAGAATCAGTCATCAATAAATAATACAATGAAGGAGAGAATCGTTCAAGGGGTCTACTTAACCTAGTAGATTTTCTTACAGTTGCAGAAGTTTCAAATAACTGCTGTTGTTCTTGATTTTCTAGTGCCTTTCGAAATTCATCTTCTTTGATTTCATCAAGCACTGTGTACTCTATGTTTTCCTTTTCCACTTTCTTTCCCTGCAATTGATCTTTGTACATGACCTTTTCATTGAATACTACATCTCTACTCCTAATTATTTTTTGTTTTTCATAATCCCACAAACGATAACCAAAATCATCAACCCTATATCCAATAAAGGTACATTTCTTGGATTTAGCCTCAAGCTTTGTTCTATCATCTTTATCAATATGGAAAAATGCTTCACAACCAAAAGTTCTCAGAAATGAGTATTTTACCTGTCCATGCCTCCTCTAGAATCCCACCATCCAAAGCACTTGAAGGTCCTCTGTTTATTAAATAAACAATAGTGTTTACAACATCTGCCCAAAACTGTAAGGGCAACCCTGCATGCAGTCTCATACACCTTGCACGCTCCATGATTGTTCTGTTCATCCTTTCTGATACACCATTTTCTTGTGGTGTTCCAGGAACTGTCTTCTTTCTGTGAGTCCCATTGTGTGAACAGTAACTGTCAAACTCCTTGCTGCAGTATTCACCTCCATTATCAGATCTGAGACATTTCAAATTTTTTCTATCTCATTCTCAGCCAAAGCTTTCCACTTCTTAAAAGTATCAAACACATCAGATTTCCGTCTAATGCAATAAACCCAAGTTTTTCTAGTTGCATCATCAATAAAAGTAACATAATAATGAGAGACACCAAGAGATTTTACCTGAGCTGGGTCCCATACATATGTATGGACAAGATCACTCTTCTTTTGTTTCCCAACCCTGAGAAATCTAACTCTCTTCTATTTTCCATAAACACAGTTCTCACAGAATTCCAAACTTACCTGCTTCAGATATGGAAGGAGTTTCATTGAGTAGAGAATATGCATCCCCTTCTCACTCATGTGGCCAAGCATATGATGCCACAATGCCACACCTGTTTCTATGGAAGCTACAGAGATATAATAATCAGTATTATGAGGACATAAATATAACATACCTATCCTATTTCCTTTTGCTATTACCATTGATCCTTTAGTGACCTTCCACCACGTTTTTCCAAACGTAGACAAACAACTGCCATCTCCCAACTTCCTTGTTGAGATCAGATTTCTTTTCATAGTAAGAATGTGCCTTACATCTTTTAGCAGCCAGTCATTTCCATTATTTAACTTAATCCATACCTTACCCTTTCCAACAATTTTACATGGTTCATCATCCCTCAATAAAACATGTCCAAAATCACCTTGAACATAATCATGAAAGAATTTCCTATGGGGTGTAGCATGACATGAAGCCCCTGAATATACTACCCAATAATCACTAGTATTATCTAATGCAAGAATCAAAGCATCCTGTAACACATCACCTGTTACATTCGCTTACTGAGTAGTCTCTTGCTGCCTCTCATATTTATTCTTTGGTGTTCTGCAGTCTTTCTTTAGATGTCCTTTCTTACCACAATTCCAACATTCTATTTTTTCGATCTGGGTTTGGATCTGCCCTTTTTAGACTTGCCATGATTTCTTGGGATTATTCCTCTCTCATTTTGTCTCCCTCTGCTCTCCATGGTCAACGCATTACTTGATGTCTCACCTATGCTTTTTCTTCACATTTTCTTGCTAAGAATAAAACCAACAACATCATCAAACTTAAGAGTGTTTAAACTACAAACAGAGTTACTTACAACCATGACCAAGTTATTCCATCTTACTGGCAGTGAGCATAAGATTAGAAGATCCCTAACCTCATCATCAAAGTTCACATTTATAGAACTTAACTGACTGGTAAGTGTATTAAACTCATTTAAATGATCGACAATAGATCCACCTTCCGACATCTTCATATTAAATAAACGCTTCATTAAAAATACCTTGTTTGAAGTCGAGGGTTTTTCGTAGAGCTTACCCAATGTGCTCATCACACCCTCCGTTGTTTTTTCTTTTGAAATATTGAAAGCCATCGACGAAGCCAGGCACGGCCGTATTGTTCCCAGTGCCTTTCTGTCAAGAACCTCCCATTCTTCATCCTTCATAGCCACCGGTTGTTTTTCTTTTTCTCCCAACAGCAGGTACAAATACTTCTGGTACAGATAGTCCTCCATTTGCATATTCCATAACTGATAGTTTTGGCTGTTAAATTTATTGACCCTAAACTTTCCTTCTTCTGCCATTGCTCCCACTCGAACCAGGAACCCTTGTTTCCTACGATTTTACCAACCAAATATACCTTTTGGCTCCGATACCAATTGTTTGAAAACAAGACCACAGAGCAATAACAGATATACAGTTAAATCATTAAACAAGATGCAAAACACATTAAACCCATCACAGAGAGACATAGATATAACGTGGTTCACCCAAATGATGGGCTACATTCACAAAGAAATTGCCAGTCCTTTTATTACAGTCCAAAAAGATGAATGGATACAGCCTGTAGCAAAACCATTGCACTTCCTCTTCACGCTCTCACAGTCTCTCTCACACAATCACAGAGATTGTTTACAATGCTATAATACCATACACAGTCGTGTTACAATGATTTCTTTTATAGGGGAAAAATACCATGGGAAAATACTACGGTATACCCAATACCATGGGTCCGCATAACTGTTGGCCAGCACACATCCCAAAAAAAATTCTCTGGGGTGGAACCCCAAAGCAGGGGGAATGAGTGTACAATACACCTGGGGTACAAACACGACTGAATAATATCTCAGGATCTGGAATATAATGCTCCACAACCAACATCAGTCAACAAACCAATTATTCTGTGATACTCTGATAGGTTTTATGTTGCGGGGCCCAAACAAGTTCCTCGTGAACTCACTAGATCACCAATAAGAGAGTATATTACCTAGGCTACTGGCACAAGATTCAAGGTGTAACTATTAGCACCATATGAAAAACTAACATAGGTGTTCATCTATTCATTTTAAACATAGGAATACATAAGTAGGTTTGTGAAGGACACGTCTTACATTCACACTAAAACCACACTTCTCAAAAAACACACAACACTCTATAAACAGTATATACAACAAATCTATGCTATATGTCCTAGGAATAGTACTTTTTAAGGTAGATCCTGTTACGAGGCTCTCCCAAGGGTATCCTTTCATAATATATCAACCCATATGCCCCTTTCTCTAAGACACGACTGACAATGTAAGGCCCATGCCACATAGATTCCATCTTTCCAGCTCCCAACTTGTTGTGTTTATGGTCGTAGTTCAAGACCAGGTCACCTTCATTGAAAGAGATAGTTGAATGGATCTTTCATATTGAGATTTCATCCGTAGTTTATGCACCTCATTTTCTAAGGTAACATCACAACAGGTCTCATCAAGCTTGTTTAGATACAAGAAACATTCTTCTTCCGGGGTGGTATTGGGTAGAAGTTCCAGAACAAGTTTCAGGGAAGGTATTCCACACTCTATAGGAAGAGTAGCTTATAGTCCATACACCAATTGAAATAGTGTAAAACTAGTGGATGACTTGATGGTGGTCTAGTAGTCCCGTAATGCAAAAAATAGTTGAAAATTCCAGTTGGACTTGGCTTTTCCTACCATCCATTAAAGCATGGTTTTTAATAATTTATTAATAGCTTCAACTGGGCCATTGACCTGTGGATAGTAGGGTGTAGAGTTGTCATTGTGAAAACCTAGCTAAGCAATTAATTATGACATCATCTTATTAGGAAAGTGTGAACTTTAATCGGTCTCAATGGCCCTAGGGATCCCAAATTTGGTGATGATATGGTTGAATAGGAAGAGAGAAGATGTTTTTCCATCCTTAGCATAAGTAGACATAGCCTCAACCCATTTAATGAAATAGTCAATGACTACAATAATGTAACCATGCCCCCCAGATGAGGTAGGTATACAATGCATGAAATCGATGCCCATTTTGCAAAGGGGCCAATTGCTATGACAAGATGCAACAGAGTAGGATGGGTGTGCTTTTTTTATGTGAATAGCTAGAAATGTGGGAATTTCTTGACGCCCTCTATGCAATATTTAAAGATTGAGGGACAAAAATACCCATCGTGTAATATTTTTTGGGTAGTATCCATACCAGAAAGATGACCACCACAAGCTCTGGAGTGGAAATCATTCAAAACTATATCATCCTCCTCATGAGTTAAACAATGTCATAATACCGTATCAACACCTCGATGGTATAGGGTATCATTAATGATAAGGTATTATTTTGCATGATGGTGGATGCGAAGACATTCATCATGGGTTGCATTGGGTTGAAACCGTTGCATCTTGAGATAGATAATTAAATCTCCATACCATGGGTCAGACGTACTAATGAGGAACAAGTATTCATATGGAAATGAATCGATGGGATCCGTTCCCTTAGTAATGCGGGGAAGGTCACACATAAGCTTGGTGAAGACAAGAGACTTTATAAAATTGGATTTCACAAATTCCAACACAAATTCTTGGAAAATGATAATCCAATGAGAGTATTTTCCCCCAAGCACTTGACAATTCAAGACGTAATACATGGGGTTAGAATACACATATACTGTGGTCATTCAGAGCAAAATGTAGTGATGGAACTTCTCTACCGCGATGACCGTGGCCATAGCTAATTTCTCCACATGCGAGTACCGAGTTTCAGAGTCCAAAAGACTCTTACTTAGATAGTATATCACATGTTCATGATTGTGTTCATCTGTTTGAACCAAAACCATACCAATGGTAGATAGGGATGCAACCACATACAGGGAATAATCCTTAATATAATTAGGTGGATTTAGAATAGGTGCATGTGTGATGGCATGTTTGAGAGTATTGACCGCATGTTATTCTAGGTCATCCCAAATGAAGGGGGTATCCTTCTTTAGTAAATGCATGAAACCATGGGTTTTCTCAGCATAATTATAGAGGAAACGACGTAAAAATATTTCCTTTTCTTGCAAACTTTGGAGTTCAATAACATTTGTAGGGGTATGTAGGGCCAATATGGCTTCAATATTATAAGGTTCTATGTGGATGCCATCCTTGGAAACAATGAAACCAAGCAGTCGACCAATCTCAACACATAAAACACACTTGTGTGGATTTAACCGGATGTTATAGTGGTGACATATGAGAAAAATGGCTCTCAAATGATCAACGTGGTGATCCTTTTGCTTCGAATGAGCAGGAAAGTAGTCAAGGTAGGGTTCCATAATGTGTTTTATGTCGTGGAAAGCATAATACATGGCGTGTTGAAAAGTAGCACCAGCGTTCTTCAAACCAAAAGGTAACTTTCTATAGGAGAAGGCCCCCCATGGGTAGATAATTTTTTTTTGTTGTTGATTAGATGGGAGTATCTCAATATGATTGTAGCCAGAAAATCCATCCATGAACAAGGATATGACACTTTCGACACAGTTATCAATGTTTTGATCAATGTACGGGGTGGGGAAATTTTCCTTAGGACAAGCCTGATTCAGATCCCAAAAATCGATACAAACCCTAAGGGTACCATGTTTTTTTGTTGACATGGACGATGTTAGACACCCATTTAGTCAAAGGTATGAGGTAGATAAAACCAGCCTTAAGAAGTTTTTCAATCTCTTCCTTAATGGCAACTACTTTCCTTGGATGTACTTGTTGAAGTTTTTGATGGACTATCTTGGCATCAGGGTAAGTCCTAATCTCATGAACAACAATGGAAGGATCTATCCCTGGAATTTATTCATATTGTTAGCACTAATTTATTTATGCAGAAATTGGTCTTATTGCCTTTGAATTTCAAACTTTCATCAACAATTCGACAACTCTAGGTTTGTTTGCTTGGTTGTTTATCAAAGTGTCCAAGTTTGGTAAGAAGAATGAGCCCAAAAACTCTTTGAGTAGAAAAAAAGGAATTATTATGAATTAAAAGTATTTTTCTCATTTTAAAATGAAAATGTAAATATTGGTTTTATATTTAAATTTGGCTTTTTAGTCAAAGTTTTATTTTTACCAAAGTTTTTTATTTTAAAAGTTAAGATTTTAAATAAAATTTCGGCATAAGGCTGCTCTACATCCAATGTTCACCAAGCCAAAGCCCAAGATGTCAAGCACCAAAATCATAAGAATCCAAGCACCAAAATTGCATTTGTTATCTTTCTTGGAGTAGGCCAACTCATCATGGCCTCAATCTCTTCAGGGTCTACAGATATTCCTCAATCTGAGATAATGTGACCCAAATAATGAATTCTATCTCCATAGAAGTCACAGTTGCTCAACTTTGCATACAGCTGATGCTTCCTAAGCAATTTCAAAATCAGCCTCAACTGTTCCACATGTTCTTCCTCATTCTTTGAATAAGTAAGAATATCATCAAGGAAAACAAGAAAAAAATTGTCCAAGTACATGCTGAAAACATTATTCCTGAGGCATATAAATGTAGTTGGTGCCTTTGTGAAACCAAATGGTACCACTACAAACTCATAAGATCCATACCTTACTCTAAAGGTTGTCTTATGAACATCTTCATCGTTGATTCTTACACGATGGTAATCAGACCTTAAGTCAATCTTGGAAAACACCTTTGCTCCTCTCATTTGATCAAAGAGTTCATCCATTTTAGGAAAAGGGTATTGGTTCTTTTCAATGACTTTGCTCAACTGGTTGTGATCAATACACAACTAGGGTGTATCATACTTATTTTTCACAAACAGGAATGGTGCCCCCCAAGGAGACACACTTGGTATGATGTACTTTTTTCCCAACAACTCTTGCAGTTGCATCTTCATCTCTGACATTTCTGGTATGCTCATCCTGCAAGGTGTCTTGAACATTGGTGTTGCTCCTAGCATAAGTTCCGAGCTAAAATTAATATCTCTCTTTGGAGGAAGTGTTGGAATTTCATTAGGGAAAACATTCATGAATTCCTGCAACACATGACATCCCTCCAACCTAGGAGTATTATTCTCTACTACCTCCAAAACATGAGTTGCACACCCTCTGCAACCTTTCCCACAGAACTTCTTCAGCTGTGTTGCTAAAGCCTGCCTTCCAGGGATCACTTTTGGAAGGCCTTTCACAACCCTTAGTTTTCCTTCTTCATCCAAGCACTCAAAATTATTGTTGTAACAATCAAGCTTTGCTCTATGTGCTTCCAACCAATCCATTTCAACGAGGATATCATATGGACCAAGTGGCAGAACATTCATATATGCACAAGTGACAATCCCATCCATGACCAATGGACATTTCCTTACCACCTCACTGATATTCTTCTTGTTTCCAGTGGCTATTTGGACTAACCATGATCTTCTATTCTTTGACTTCTTCAAAGTGCACATCTGAACAAGTCCAATGGTGATATAGATGTGAGTGGATCCAGGGTCAATCAAAATAGAAACAGTATGTTCGACGATCTCATCCTCGACTTCCACCATAGTTGCATTATGAACTTCCTGGCAGTATTCTAATGCTACACAAATTTTAGGAATGGTCCCTGTTTCTTGACCCACAATTTCTACTTCTTGGGAGCTAGGGACTTTTCCTTCATTCCCATTCTCAAGTGGACAATTCCTGCATAGATGGGGTCCCCCACATCTCCTGCATTGGAGTGGATTTATGGTCTCTTATGGATCTCTTTTATTTCCCCCCATAACATCTTCCCTGTGTCCACAGGGATCCTATGCATCATCCATGTCATTAATGTTGATCTTCTTTGACCCTCTTGGTTGGACCAAGACCAGCTTTTCAATCTGCACTATGACTCTGCAAAATGTGTTAACAACATCATTTGTTAGACAATATCATAAATTCAAACATTGCTTACCAACTGCTTATTGCAGGCATGAACAACCAATATCGTAGTAGAATCCAAATCTACGATCATAGTGCATTTCGTCGGGTTGGATAAGTTTAGCAATTTTGTGAAATAGCACTCTTTCTCACTATAGTTTTCTTTTTGCAACTAATTTCCTTGTCACATTTATACCAATGCTGTGACTGGGAGCTTTGTTAAACCACAACCTAGGTGTTCTTTTCCATTTTCATCTCTTCAACTTGGCCCATTTAGGCCCTAGTGCTACAACCTGGATCTGATACCATACTGTAATGTCCACATACCCCATAATGCAGATAATTTTAAATTTTTGCTTAAGGAACCTCCCTTGCTCTTATGATAAGCACTGGGTATGGACTTCGACCCATTCTCCAACCTTCATCTCAGTCTTAGAACCACCATTATAGCCTTTCCGACTTGCAATTATCCAATCTACGTCTAGAATGACCATTTCCGAACTAAACTGACCTTTTCGACTTCCGACTTCAGAATTGGATTTTCAGCTTGACAAGGTGTCTGCCGGTCACCTTTCTAATTTTTTACTTCTGACTTCCTAACTTTCTCTTTCTAGTTTCAGGAATCAAGGATCTAGCTTTGCAAGGTGTCTGTCGGTCACCTTTCTGATTTTTGACTTTCGACTTCTGACTTCCCGACTTCTGCTTTCCGGTTTTGGGAATCGGGAATCCAGCTTTGCAAGGTGTTCGTCAGTCACCCTTCTGATTTCCGACGTCCCAACTTCAGCTTTTTGACTTTAGGAATCGGGAATCCAACTTTCCTTAATACTTTTTGCTATCCTTCCACTTTCCGACTTCCGACTTCCTGACTTCCACTTTCCGACTTTGGGAATCAGAAATCCAACTTTCCTTAGCACTTTCAGTTGTCCTTCCACTTTTTGACTTTCGACTTACCGAATTCCACTTTCTAACTTTGGGAATCAGAAATCCAACTTTCCTTAGAGTTTTTAGCTATCCTCCAACTTTTCGACTTCCGACTTCCCAACTTCCGCTTTCCGACTTTGGGAATCATAAATCCAACTTTCCTTGGCCCTTTCATTTGTCCTTCTGCTTTCCGACTTCCGACTTCCCAACTTCTATTTTTTGACTTTGGGAATTGGAAATCCAACTTTCCTTAGCACTTTCATATGACCTTCCACTTTTCAACTTCCCAACTTCCTCTTTCCGGCTTCAGGAATTGGAAATCCAACTTTCCTTAGAGGATCTAGCTATCCTCCCACTTTCTGCCTTTCGGCTTCCGATTTTCGACTTTCAAATTCAAGAATCGAAACGCCCATTCTCAGCCTTATTCAACTTTCCCTTAGACGAGTTTCAAAGGTCGAAAACACCACATTTCTGACCTTAGCTGCATTTTTTACCTTGTAGCAGGTTTCTAGCCTTCATGAGCTTTAGAAAAATGCAGTATAAAAGAACAAGGCAAGCACAGACATAAGATGCAGGAAATATAACAGTATTAAACTTCTACTTAACTATCATCAAGCATTCAACATGAACATAATGATTCATAGACAATTACATGGCATAACAAGCATAACAGAGACACTTATGCAATCGTGAATCCTACTTCATCCATAGCAAGCATTCATCATAGCCAATTCATCATATTCATTCATAAGAAACTTCATTGCATAAACAGAGTAATAGAGAATACTTATCTTGATGATTAAGTTGTCCTGCAACTAGCTAGGTGACTACAACGTTCCCCCCAACCATAGGCCAGTGTGTTCATTAATCTCTCAACACACTACCACCCTCGAGCTAGGAATGATTTCCACAAGGAACTAGGGAACATGCAGGCTCACACACAACCAGATATTTCCAACACACAGTTAATCCAACACCTAGTTGGGTTAATAGGCTACAGTTTTATCAAGCCAACACACATTAGAACACAGTCAAACCAACCTACAGTTGGGTTTATTAAACTATCCATCCAAGCCAACGCCTAGTTGGGTTAATAGGCTGCAGGCTTATCAAGCCAAGACACAACAGGATACCACCAAACCAACTAACATTTGGGTTTACCGAGATTCTAAGGAAATGGATAGGTAAAAGTTTTGGGCTAGTGAGATCAACCCCAAAGCTAAGGATACCTACACTAGATTTGGCTTGGTCTCCACGGCTCCACCCCACCCCACCCTACACAAGGAAGTATTCCTTTCTCTTCTTACCTAGTCCCTCGGGCCATACCTTCCCTCTAGTGTTCATGCGGGTGTGCATGCCGTATTTACCAGCCCCTTTGATCCTTTTTGTGTAGTTCCTCCTTTTACTAGGCTTATCATTCAAATATGTCCCTACTTCACTCCTAGGCCTTCAACCCAAATAGGGATGCATTACACAGCCTTCCACAAAGAAACATTAGAGGAAATTTCAACTCAAAATGGGGCTTTTAAAACTAATTCAAATTCCATTTCATCATGTGTTAGCCAATGAAATTTCTTTAAATTTGAAATACCGTATAGGTCTTAAACAATTTTTTAATATAAATTTGGGGATATGTATCATAAAAAAAATTACTTTTTTGTTCGTATTTTAGACATATCTTCATGTGTTTTTACTCAAATTTCGATCAGGAGAGCTCCCTGAATGAGAAATTGAATTCCGCATCCAACGACCACTCGGCATACTTTTGACGGACCTCGCTACCCCAAAAATAAGAAACACCTGAAAAAATGCGATGATGATATCATCATCACGTTTTTTCAGATATTTCTTATTTTTGGGGTAGCAAGGTCCATTAAAAGTATGTCGAGTGGATACTCATTGGATGCAAAATTTAATTTCGCATCAAATGAGCTCTCTCGATATAAATTTGAGTAAAATCACAGGGATATATGTCGAAAATACAAACAAAAAAGTAGTTTTTTTTTTCTTCCTCCAAAATTAATAAATATTATTTTATTATTTTTCTTAGGAGGCCCATTTTGTGTTGAAATATTCTCTAATGAACACATCCCACGAGCTTCACTCTATAACACAAAGAAAATCACTACGGAACCACACTTCCGTGACTCTTGAAACAAACTGCCCTGATCAACAAATTGTATCACCCACAACCCAAATAGCAGTTGGGTTTCTTGGGATTACTCAGTCAATCGAACATTCACAATAAGAACTAGCCAAGGGTTACACAATGCCTCAAACAACAGGAAAACACATCAACCCACACTATAACTCAGTAAAACAGGCTCCTCACTGTACACAAGGAAAACACTATAACAGAGGATTTCCACTGAGGGAAAGACACCAATGCTGGGAAACCCCATATAATCAAATTGTCTTGCAAAATCGACTGATCTCTAATGCTCCTTCGCTTAGCAAAAGAAACTAGCTTCTTTTTCAAGGAGAATGACCAAAACGACAAACGTTGAACATAGATTGACATTCATAGGAAAAAAACACAGTTCTACAACAGGGTAAATGCACAATGTGCAGGAGCAGTCTGGAGAAATTGAAATCAATGGAATGAACCCCAAAGGAATGATCCCCCCAAAATGAATGAGGAGCATGAGAAAAAACCCCAAACATGATCCTCCCCTGACGGAAAGTGTGCACATCACGTGCTTTCTTTCTACAGAAGCAAAAACACGCCTACCCCTAGGATGTAGGCCTGCGCAGATTGTAGTTTGCCATGCTTTGCGATATCCCATGCATTAACTGCCTCATCCGATTTCTAGAAGGAATTAATGATTGAGGACAAAGGACAAAAAATGTAGTTGAAAGTTCATGGGTTTCCCCATTGACATCTGGTCACACCCTATTGGCTCAGGAGTTTGACTAACTCCCCTCCCTATCCCTTGTGGAATCATGCCCCCATCTCTTTAATGTTTGCATTCCCATAGCTAGCTGTGGTTTTATATTAATTTGTACATTTACATGATATATCAAAATATATCTATTGTTCTTGACTTAGCACTATCACCACAGGTATCAGCCTTGGTAACCTATCCACAAAACGTTCATCAATGGCAAGGCCTTGGCCTTGAGCTCCATGCCATGATCTCAATACAATATTTACATCAGGTACAATTAAAAACCATGGGGTCAAAACCAGGGTATTACAAAAGCATCTACAAGCCTTTGAGCATTTCCTTGACCTCTTTGAGATCGAGCATGATGATGTTTGTATGAGAGATTTTTTCCAATATTTCCAAGGAGATGTTAAGTTATGGTTTAAACAGTTGCAGCCTGAATCCATCAATACATGGGAAGAGTTTTCTCATATATTTTTGGGGTTTTGGGGTAAGATGAGGTCATTGGATCAAATACTTTCAGAGTTTTATTCCATGAAGAAACAACAGGGTGAAACTATGTCTACTTTCAACAAGAGGTTTGCAAGCTTTTATTATAATATGCTGAAAGAAATTCAACCATTAGAAGGTGCTGCTAAATTGCATTATGCATCTATCTCTCCTCCCGAATCGTCATTACTTCTTTTGGAGAGAAGGTCAGTCACATTGCAACATATGTTTATTGATTCATTAGAGGTTGAAGACAATCTTAGGATGTCTAGGGTGAATCCGCAGACCTGGGTAACACTTTTTGGCAAGCGCATTTCGGAAAAAACAAAAAAACGCACCTCAGTCGAGGGCTTGTTAAACCCTCGACCGAGGTATTAATATCTTGACCGAGGTTTTATCAAGCCCTTGACCGAGGTATTAACTCGATCGAGGTATGGACCTCGGTCGAGGTACATACCTCGACCGAGGTGCCTCTGTCAAAAAATTTATAAAATGAGGCCGAGGAATCACTAAATTACCAAAGACTGCAAAATATATTCATTATAATTGAGCTTTATGTAACTCCAGTCTCCGAGTCGTCGCGTTAGTGGCTTTCTATGCATGCCGTAACTGTTTCGCAGGCTCCATGTCAATGTCAATGTCAATGACAATGATTATTGTTACTTGTCCTTTCAACGCGACCCGAGGTTAGAATGAAGCATGTGGATAGGCGTTGGAAATCTTATCTAGTAGGGAACAAGAGAGAGTCACCAGAATTGGAGTATGGAGCAGCAAAGTGATAGTGATTGCTTGAAAGAGAAATGTGCTGCTGTCAATATGGACAAATCTAGGAATTGCATGTCTAGAGGTAGCAAGACCATGAAGTCAAACCAGCTTTTGTGTGGAAGAGAAGTTCCATGCAAGGATGAGGGACTTGAAAAGGGAAATTTCCTTAAACCCTGTCTTGCTAATTATGATTACAAGTTTTATATATGAAATGTATGAGGATATGCCTTGCATGCATAGGATATTACATGTTGGTAAGAATTATATATTTATAATGAACCACTAATGATAATTATTGCATTGGTGTTGGCATTAGTGGGAAAACCAATGACACCATGGACATGGCTAAATATGTTGTTGATACTGATGAATGTGACCAACAACCCTATGGAGAAAGGGATAAGGCAACAAGTCCAGAATCAAAATTTGGTGAGCATATTCTGCAGTCTCCTTCAAAGGACCAGCCAAACTAGTAATGTCAAGGGTGTAAGTAGGACCCATGAAGGTAAGAGTTTAATTATGACAATTGCATGGAGTGGTAAAAGCAAGAGGTCTCATACCATGTGGGTATTTGAATTTTATACTGCATTCATAGAGAAATGTGTCATGCATGTATTATGTTGTTATGAGCTTAGTAGCTCAAGGAAAGTAAGCACTGATAATCTTAATTATAGTCATGCATCCTATATGAAGTAGTCATGGTTAGGCCATGCATGGTATGTTTGAATGCATAATATTCCTGAATCAATGCAAGGTAGCATTGAGTGGATATGCATTAAAATATTTCATAAATCTTGTGGTTATGCATTGAATAGATGGATATGAAAAGTATGAGTAAATGTTGTAGATATGAATACATAAGCATGGGTGCAAATGTTGTGATGCATTGCATGAATGCATAGAGATAGTGCATGAGTTATTATGAATAACTAATGGCTGAAATGATGAATTGATGACAATTCTGGAACCATTTCAAGAGCTGTTATGAATGCAGGATAGTAAGTGCATGAAGAAGGTAGTCATGATCAATTGGCTACCGGGAATTCCCTATGGAAGGGCAAGGTGGTACAAATGATACACTTGTGAAGTAAGGAGTATCTAAACATTTCATTTAAATTGAATAAATGATGTGACTGTACCCTGTAATTTAAAGTATGATAATGATTGCGTGAAGCAAATGGGTTTTCGTAATATTGATATGGTAACAGCTAGAAGTATTTGAATTTTATAATTCTGAAAATGCTTCGGTGATTGTTGCAGTAATGGAAAAAATTATATGCATCAAGACTTACCAAGTGTTTGGCTGATTGAAGTTCAGGTTTCAGGTAGATTGCCTGGAGCATGGCAATGTGAGTAAGACCATGACGAAGGCTGGAATCTACCATGTGAAAGAGCCAAACCTTATGAGAAGAGTCTCATGGCTGTGAAAATAGTTTGTATGTTGAATGAATTGTCAATTTAAAATTGTAAATTTCATATTTAAGAAATTGCTGACAACTACTAATCATGATTGGCTTGCATAGAATTGTGTCAGGAGGACGCATTGTAAGTGGGTGTTCATGATATGCTAGTAAGCATAAGATCATAATGGGAATAGTGGTGTTGCTACAAGAGACCCACAAATGAGGATCACCTCATTGCCAAGAGAATCAATTTATGTAGTAAATAGAATTGCAAATTCCTATTGAACTTAATTACTAATGTCATTGCTTGGTTATGGAACAATCAATTTGGATTGTATTATCAGATAATGATTGACTGTTTGGCTATTTGATGAATGTGCCAGGGGTACACACTATAGGAAGGTCATGTGTGATGTCCTGTAGGAGCCAAACTTCATGGGAAGGTTTCCCTTGTCTTGGAAATAGGTTTCGGATGAAACTCCATTGGACATTTTGGAAATGTCTCATCTACACTACATGTTTGGTAAGCAACATGAGTGAGATGGTATACATTATGTCGGTAAGAGATGGGTGGATACGAAATGAAAATAGGAGTTGGGATGGAAATCGAGGGACTGTCAACTTAGAGAAGGGAGCCCCCATTCCTCCTTAACGAAGGAATACTGCCTCGGCAAATGGATAAGTGTTCTCTAACCCTAGTTAATAATATACATGTCAATTGTTAAATTCAATATGCAGAGAATGTTTCAATTTTATCTCCATTATAGCAGATTGATTGAGTATGAATAGGGCCTACATGGTTCACATCGAAAAGGGGTGCACACTTTCCTGATGTCGGATCATGAAAGGGTTTTCAATATTGATTACACCCTAGGGGGTGGACGCACTCCTGGTGTCTCAATACTTGATAGTGAATGATGTGAAATATGACTTCAGTTTTAGAGCAATAACGCTGATGAGTTGCTTATATTGCTTCTGTTGTCAGGCTAAACAGATGCAGTCTGGTGTTGCACACTAAATGGACTATGGCTTGGGCTTTTCCTACCTCAGAAGGAGACATTCCCGAGGGACTGAAGAGCAGAGAAGGGGGTGGTTTCTTGTGTTGTATGGGGTAGTGGAATTAGAGATCATGACTAGAAATGGTAATGATAAAGTTTCCTTCCCGGTCGGCATAAATATGTACTGGAAGGAGATGTTGGGCTATTATATGCCTGGGGATCCATAGTAGGTCCTGGACCTGGAAATGGTCGTTTATTGTTTATATAAGTGCATGTGTTATTGTTGATGGCTTGATAAACCCAACTGCATTGGATTGGCTAATTGGTTGTTGATATAAGTGCATGTGTTATTGTTGATGGCTTGATAAACCCAACTGTGTTGGATTGGTTGATTGGTTTTTGATATAAGTGCAGGTGAATTGTTGATGGTTTGATAAACCCAACTGAAGGTTGGCTTGACTGTTCCTGATATATATATATATATATATATATATACGGATGTTGTGAAGTAGCCTGCATGATGGCCTAACATCCAAGTCCATAGGCGATCCCAAGGCTTGCAAAGCGAAGCAGGATCTTGTGGACCAATGAGGAAATGCACAATATAGATAAGTATTGAATTATTTTGCAATTTATTGCTTATGAATATACATGTCTATATGATTTGGTTATGATGTTTTAAGCTCTTGTTTAAGAGATAAAAACTGATGAGAATAAACTAAACATGTGAATTTATTCAATGTTTGAATCACTAGTACAAGTGATCAATTTTGCCACGGCAAAAACGTGGCAATATCCACGGATAAGCGTGGATATTGCCACGTCTAAGTGTTTTTTTTCCGTGGCAACTTTTTCGTCGCAATAGCGACAACCCCTAATTTGCCGTGGAAAAGTTCCACGGCACGCCGTCGCTGTATCCACGCCTAGCCGTCGCTGTATCCACGCTTGGCCGTCGCTGTATCCACGCCGAGCCGTCGCTGTATCCACGGCTATGAAATTTTTTAAAAAATTTCCGTCGCTATATCCACGGCTATAACTGTTTTTAAAAAAAAATAGAAATGCCATAAGACCAATTCCATGTGGAAGTAGTTCATAATCCTTACATAATTAGTATACCCCCCTCACATGCATACATACATCTCGCACATCTTTATCTCATGCTTCATTA
>LPNX010783278.1:2485-27143 GCA_001517045.1 Pseudotsuga menziesii | reverse complement strand
TATAGAGATGAATATTTATATTAAATAATTATCTTTATATAAAACTAACATAAATTAAATAGCATATAAAACACATCAATAACTTTAATAAATAAACATCCATATTTTAGAGTAAAGAAAATATAACTAATTTAATTAACAAAAAAAAATCACTAAATATTGGATTCTTACATCTTCTATAAATGTATCCTGTAATGTATGTTTTCTTAATTAAATAAACTTGAATACACATTATTAAAAAACATTTTTGAGTACAACATTTATTAAAAATACAAATAATTTAATTGGCAAAAAAAACACTAAATATTTGATTCGTGAATGTTCTATAAATGTATCGTGTAACTTATTTTTTCTTAATTAAATAAACATAAATATTATAAAAAAAAAACACGCATTAAAATATTATTAAAAAAACATTTAAATAAAAATTCTCAAAATTAAAAACAAAAAATTGCAAACACTTACAGCCTCTTTTCATAAATTAAAAACGTTTAACATTAAAACGAAATAGAAATTAAGAGATGAAAATTGTGTAAATTAAACGAAACATTTTATATAAATTTACAAATTTAAGAAAATGTTTAACCGTCAAATAAAAAATGATATCCAAGTTTGCGCCAAGGAAGATGAACCAAATATACTTTACATTGTGGTCCTTCACGGTTTTAAATGAATATCAAATATCCTTCCTCACGAATATCAAATACCCTTCCTCACAAAACCAAATGAAAAATTTGTAAGAGTCATCGCCATGTTTTCCTTCTCTTGAAGAAGAGTGAGTTCTTGGGAAGATAAAGAAATTTAGATTGGAATAACAACGCAGAGAAATAAGTTAATCCATCAAAAAAAGAAATAATACGGAAAATAAACAGAGTATTGCATACAAACCAAGTAATATATATACAAAGAAACTCTGCCTGCAAACCAAGTAAATGTATACAAAGATATTTGACCGTTGTTTCCAAAGATTAAAATTCCTATCAAATACGGTTAAGAAAGGAAGTAGAAGGGTAATTTCTTGGAGAGATACAGAAGAACCAACGCAAACAAATAAATAAATCGATTATTATTTATTCGAAACCCAATAACACTAGACTATCCATTATATATATTGAATAGAAAACAAAATTTTAAATAACTGTAACTCCAAAGATGGTGAATGAAGCTCTGGATTCATGAAAGTAGTAATTACTCGTATCAAAGAGCAGCACCAGCATCGATCCACATAAATCAAGATTCAGCTCGGGATGCTCTTCAGCTTTAGAAGCGACCAGTTGCATCGGTAAGATTTCAGATGGATCGTATTCAAAGTCGTCCGCTGGCTCGGGAATTCCGTGCTTAGGGACGGGAACTGATGTGGAGGTTGTGTTGCTGTTGTTGGGCTAGCTGAGGGGAATATGGGACTGGGGTTCGAATCCCCTTTTTAATAATTTTTTCTTCATGTGTTCCCGTGGTTCCTTATCTCGTCCGTCCGTCAGGGCAAAAGCCCTGCAATAAGAGACCATTTGCACAGTTTCACAGGACAATCAATATTAAATCGGTGCCTAACAGAAAGTTCAGTTCAAAATTAAGCTTGCCATTTGAAGGAATTTGAAGCCCCTGATCGGGGTTTAAAAAACGGAATTGATTGAACAAACAGAGCGGATGGAATTACTTACTTGTTTCCGAGGCGGGAGTGGAGCTTGACGATCTGCGCATCTTACTCTTCAGAGAAGTACCAACGCTTCAGATCGGGACGCAGGTAGTTTATCCAGAGCCTGCAGGTTTTCGGACATAGCCGCAGCCCTGCGATTGGAAAATCATGCAAACATTTATATAATTCCACACATAAATTTGCAAGCAGCTACTCATTAATTCCATTGAAGAAGCAGGGGTTTAGCAAGAAACCTGCGAACTTAGGAACGGAACGCCAGGCGACTTACGCCTTCGCCATGGGCTTGAATTCGAACGATGAGGCGAGCATCTTCTTTTGAAGTCCAGGTCCCTTTGCTAGTATGAGCCTTCTCAGAGAGAAGAATAATGAAGGTGCAGGAATTGGAACCCGTGACCAAGGCCAATTAGAATGGAATGGATGGCTGGGACATAGATATTATCGGATTTCATTTCATGGCTTTGGATTTGGTTTGTTGGCGAGAATTATAAAACAAATTGGTATTGGAAGTGGGGCGACTCGCGAGGGATTAGGTAGATTGAAAACCAGAACCCATCCCTGAAGAAGAGCACATAGAAGATAAAAGCACACTAGATAGATTTTTAACAACGGCCATCTTTCTAAAAGCACAAAGCACAGAAGATAAAAGCACAACGGCTACCTTTTTAAAAGAACGCCAGATATATTTTTTAACGACTCTTTTTTAAATGGATATTTAAAAAAGATGTTTAACAACGACTCTCTTTTAAATGGCTATTTAAAAAAGATGATTAGGCCATTTCACATCAGACCATCATCATTAGTATGGCTTTTGGATACGTTTGTTTTAAATGGAATTCTAATGAAATTTTCAAAATTCTAAATAACCATGTTTAAATTTTTAGAATATGGGTGTTAAAAAAAGTTAAGTTTATTTATAAATTTAAAACCATAATTTAGACATCACAAAGTTTAAATTTCAGAAAATAAGAAAATAAGTTCAATGAATTCTAACTTAGAATTCTAACAACTACATAGCTATGTTAGATTAAGTGAGCTACATAGCTAACAACTACATCTATTCTTTTACGATTAGAAAATTGGTAACAATCCTATTTTTTTATGATTAACAAATTGGTAACAATCCTAAACACGTTATATATTTATCTTATATATTGGATAATTTAAAAAAAAATTGAATTGTTAAGTTAGAATTATGCAGAGAGTACAATATTATTTACCTTATTTACAATGGTATTGTGGTAGTATATATGTCATGTTAATGTAATTGCCACATTCTTGGAAGGAGAAGATATTTTTTGGTTCCATTGAAGTTTAACAAAACTGATCACAAAAACAAGAAATAAACTATGTTCCTACTACATTGTTAATGGTTGCAATCTGTTGATAAATAGAGACAACGGTCCCATCCAAATGTTCCCTCTCTTAGTCTATCATTATGTAAAACCATTCACTAGAAGCGAAAAGTCAAGGATTTGGGAATCTATCATTTACTGGGCAGAGACATTCAGACAAAGGAAAGAAGGCTCTCACGGCGGAGTTTCTTGTTTGATCAAAACTAGACTATATACTCTTGTTATGAAGTTTGCGGACAACGACAGAGCCATTGGAATTCTTTGGTATTAAGCTTAGTTTTTCTGGTTGCTTAAAAGAAGGGTACTTGATAAAATTATAAAAAAGTGTAATTCACAGAATCACAAAAGTTGTTTTAATAAAATGCCAGCTTAAATTTCCTAGAACACTGTGGTTAGAAAATTTACATACATCTCCCAAGTGGCATGTTTACCATATGTTCCCACACTTAACAACTCATAGCTTCATAGGTTGATCTGATAGTGGGAGATCATGGGAGGGAAAACCATGTTCGCTTACCTTTAACTCTTATAAATCAAGGGAAGATCTCGCGATCACCTAACTTATAGTTAGTTACTGACTTGTTGTAGTGATGACCGATTTTAATTCGGTAATTTCATTGATTCTTAACTCGTTAAGCCGACATAAATACTTAACCAACTGATCATGTAGATTTTTTCATATGTGAGTCACCTTAGTCTCATCAATTTGCCTCCAGCAAGTAACCATTCGACAATTCAGTTGGCAGTTTTACTCTAAAGTTGGATGTTTAGATATGTAATAATTGCATGTAATACGCTATGAGCCGGTAGTTAGTTTGGTCATGTGGATATGACGTTGAAATAAACGCACTTGAGATTGATATGCCGATCATTATGGATTTTGTTGACTATCTCTTCTCTGAACCTATTATTTTATTTATTCACATTAGTCTTAGTGCTTACCCCGATTACACTTTTGCATTCCATCTAGGATAACCGAAATAATCCTCTTCTGTATTGTTAAGAAGTGTGGACCCATTAAATTAAATTAAATGTCACATTTTTGGGTGTACTTACGAGTCATTTGTCAAATAAGATTCATAGTTACTAATTTAGGTTTTTTTTTTACTCTAATACCATAGTATAGTATAGGTAATTGGTTTATTAAGACTTTGGGTGTAAGTTTATGGATTTATACTCTCCAGAAATTTATAAGTGATAGATTCATTTTGGGTGGACCTTCCACTTATAATGAGATTATTCAAAACTATGGTATTTGTTTTTTTTACATCTAAAGATAATAAAATAATTAAAAGATTCAATAAAACTCTATGTATATATTTGTAGGTATGTAATATATATAATTTTTATTAAATGCCATAAAAATAAAAATATATAAAATAATTTTATTAAAAAAATCTTTTAGATCTAATCTTATTACATCTTGGATTCATGTATAATATAAATATTGTGCTATACATGAGGATTTTGATTAAAATGGGTATTTTTAGGTTTTATTGTATTGGAGAAATATATGGAAATATACAAAAACTCGAACCTTCTTTTCCACCATTCCACCCATACAAAACCTTACTATCTAACACCCATACAACTACTATAAAATATGGAATAAAATTGGAATGTAGCTTAATGGTTTGTAAAAAGAATGCATTATAATGGTAAAATAAAGCATTTGGTAAATTAAATTGTTTTATAAATATGAATAGATTGGAAATGATTAAAATGTAGGAAGCTGGAAAATTTTTATACATATTTATTGTTTAAATAAATATTGATATCAATGATATGAAAAATAGTTTAAGACATAAAATTTTTAATACTCCAATGGAATTATAAATAAGATTATAAATCATACTTTATTTAATTAGAAGTTGTTATTTGAGTTTATTCAAAGTGACGTAAAGTCCAATAAAATAGGTTATGATATAGTTAATCAATCGATGAAATGGATACCCTCACAATTTACACTGTTTATTATAGACTATAAATTTATGACTAGTGAAATTTTGTTAGAATTATAATTATAGGCATTTATAGTTAAAACTTAGGGGTCATTATAGTGTTGAAGTAATTTATGTGATATAAAGGTAAAATGTTATTAATAATTATATATGCATTAATGTTCAAAAGGAATAATGTGTGTTTAAAAGGGATGATATGTGGTTTGATTAAACTGGCATAGTTAAGGTTGTGACATAAAAGAAGTAGTATGTGTGTATATATTTATTGTATTCTTATGGTGACTTATAAAGTAGTTGAATTATTAGGGAATTATAATTAGTGACTACCAATATTGAATGACAAAATGTGTTGATTCTAGACCTATGGTTCTAAAATAAATTTTCCTTCCAAATGATTGGTCTTACATCTAGAGAACCCACAAAGAAATTTGATATGCTTATGACTATTAGAACCATGACTAAGGTATGATCTTTAAATCATGGGGATCTATAAATAAATATATATTGTCTAATTTTCAATAATGAGGTGATTATAATGGTTAGATGTGTTGTTATCACTATAATTAAGAATGCACGGATTGTAACATACTCATAAAACTATCCGTAGATATTTGGGGTACGTTGTGGAAAAATTAAACTTATATCTTTTGGGTACACCAATTTAATTAATCCCATTGAATAATGAGCTTAACCAATCCCAAGAATTATTATATTAAAAATACAACCATTCCTAAAATACATATTATATATCTTTTTAATTTTTCCAATATGATCCTTAATTAATAGGCATACCTCAATATAGCCAACATAAGCCATCTAAGATTGTAAATCTCCACTATCACTAATATCATAAATCCTTATCATACTTTAGAAAAGGCATTCAAGGTTGTTGTTTCTATTGCATTCAAGTACAACTTTCTTCACTTACTAAACATGATAAAAAATAATATTCAAAGTATATAAATGTTATCATATACACATTTCCCTTGGGTTCACACACCTGCTCTTACCCTTCCCTTGCATGAGTAATAAAGTATGTCGTTGTGATGTTGTCCAAAACTTCAAGTAATTCAACACACACATGTATTAGGAGATTCTTAGTATTTCATTAAATAACAATGAATGCCACTACATATACAAAACATTGGATTACAAAGTTGTTGTTTGAATAAAATGACACTAAATCATCATGCTCTTTAGTTACGGTTAATACATTCCATAACAATAATTATTATAAGGTTCCCACTTTTCCCTTGCGACACATACTCTGCAATCACAACTTGTCATTAAACATAGAAGGTGATAAAATATTAGGAGAAATATCATCAATACTAATATTTAACTAAAAACATGTTAAGCATGAATAAGACTACAATGTTTACTTAACCATACTGATCACTCATTGAACATAACACAACATTTTTCTTAAGCACATTAATCAAGCGTACAAGATACAACATTTAGTTAAGTAGACTAGTCAAAACTACTCAAGTGACTCAAAATGACTCAAGCGACTGGAAGCTTGACTGCAACTTTCGTCCCAACCATTGGCTCTATCTATCATATGTTGTTCTGCCGAGAGCCACCCGAGAGCTAGGTGACAAATCCACTAGGGTAGGTTTGTAATAAGTTGAAATGCACACGAATATGGATCTGGACCTTCTAGGTTCTCAACGATGCTCTCCACATCAAAACGCATAGAAATTTATCATGTATACCTAGGTAAGTTCTTATATCTTCTTTACAACAATGGATTTCACTTGGACCCTTGACAGATCTATATCACACCCAGAAAAGAATTACACAATGATGTTTTCAGATCTAAATATCAAGTATCCCAAGTGATCCTTGCTCAGGCATATACATTTTATCCTTGCAAAACTAGAAGAAAGGCATTTCTTACCTTGGAAGAAAAGTAAGTTGTGGCTGAACTTTTGAGTGTGTAAATGTTAAACTTGTAAGGATCCCTTATAATCATAAAAAGGATCCCTTATATTCATAGCCATTGAAAAATAATCCTAAAAATACTTAGGAATAACCATTGATAAAATAACGCATAAATACCTATTATAAGGAGTTTTGTCCCTCTTATGACAAGTGAAAGTCATGGTTTTAAATACTCTTTTAGACAAGTAATTTCTTAAGTATACAACACAAAAAATTTGTATTGACCATTTTATTTACTCAAGAAAGAATATTTGTATTAGTAAGTAAGAAAATGAATAAGAAAGGAAAAAGTCCACTTTGGGTCTAGATGCATGCCTTCAGATAATTCATATAATTACTGGATGACAAATTTGAGGGAGACCTTCCTCGACAAATTTAGTGGTAGGATTTCTGCCGTGACTTGTGGAAACATGGAGCAGAGTGGGGAAGACTATTTCCACCACTTCCATTATTTAAAGGGGAAAAAACTCAAGGGGGAGAAAAAGATCTGCGCAACCCTCCCAAATATTTGTAAATGAATTTCTGCGACCCAAGCTAAGCACGATTTGTGTAGGGGTAGGATGTCATGTCTAGTAGGAATATGGAGCAAGTGGGGTTCCTTCTGATTTAAGAGGTGGAATTATTGTTCCATTCAAAAACATTGATGCAACCATGATTGACGAAAGATTCAAATATGGGCCAACCTCTACGTTGGGGGGTATTCGATTTGATGGGGTTCGCAAACATCAGTCACGAAATGAGATCGGCATTTTCCAAAGGCATGCATGACTTATAAAATGCCTGATGTTGCTCTGATCATTTTTCTGTAGTGTTGCTTCCAAAATTTTTTTGCATTTTGCATTAGCAGGTATAAGCTTGCACTCTGGTGCCTTTTCACCTGATTGGTTTCCTTGGAACTGGTCTGTTTTTGTTTATGATATTACTAGCCTAGAAAGATATGGGAGGCTATCTAGGCTTAGTTTAGCATTACATCGTTTTGGGTTACCCTTTTTAAAATTGATCTAGGTGTTTTAAGACACCCACTAATATGGTCTACATTTTTGTGAATTCCGTTGTCTGAATATTTTTTTACTATGACTAGATAAAAATTGTAAGGATAGTGTCCCTGAAATTAAACCATATTTTTGGGGTTTGATCTTATAGATAGATCAACTTCAATCATAACTGTTCCAAAAACTTTCGGGATAGGTTAAAGGTCTAGCTGTATTTTGTTCATAATTTTTAAATCCAAGGAGTAAAACCCTACAATGATTTCAATAGGGAAACGCACCTCTAATCTAAGTTTCTCGTGTAATCTAAGCTTCGGTATCGATCAGTCTACATATGGCTAAGTCGATCTCCTTACTAACCATGAAATATTAAATATCCATTTAAGTCATGTTGTCATGGTCTCGTGATTATGCAAAACCTTCTAGTCGAGAAGAGTATTCCAAATGCAGATCATCCTTCTAGTCACAGTTGCTGTTAGAGTACTTTTTAAATGGCCGTAGTAGGTGGAAACATAAATAGCGTCCTAAAATTGATTAAGAGCTAAGTAAACTAGCATGATGTACAAGGTTTACAAGTATGGTTATACCTACGAGAATGAATCATGATGAAGGATATATATATACATATATAAATAAGAAAAGTAGTTTTGGTTGAAGAGAACTTATTAATAGGTATTCAGTATGTTGAGGATAGTTCTCATAATAAGGAACCTATAAATAAGAGGCATATATCTTAGTCAAAAATTTATTTCTAGATGCTTAATTATGTTCCGAAGATTATTCTCGTTATGAAACTGTAACTTGGGGTAAGGCGTTCCCTAGGGTCCGGTAGGGATATGCTCTAAGCGTAGAGAATGCCTATATTAAGGAACCACTATATGGATATATATTTTGCATAGGGTGCTACTAATGTGTTTTTAACTTGTTTCGAATACACTGACAATGTTTTATTATTTGTAGTTTGTGTTAACGAACTAAGGCACAACCGTAGCCTTGATAAAGTAATGTTGGGTGATAATAAAAGGGAATAAGAAAAGGGGAGTGTTAACCTTGAACTTGAACAAGGGTGCAAACATTTATTTTCATATTATTACATAGAGAATGAGGGAATTATCCACCTCGGTGCAATATGCTTGTGTTAAAAAAGAGATTCTCTAGTTATGTTTGTATATAACTCATTATGTTTGTATATAAATTAGAGATACTCTTGAAGAGAGAGTATTCGAGAAGAATAGAAAGAGAATTTTGGAAACCATGATGTTGTGGAAATACAACCCTTGATTTTAATAAAGGTCACATGAGGTGACCATTTTTGTGGACGTAGCTCATGGATTGGGTGAACCACGTACTTCATGTCTCTCTCTGATTTTTGTGTCTCCATGGTTTATGTTTTTCTTTCCTTATATTATCTTGCAACATTCTGCTATCTTCTCTAGATATTAAATACTTTATGAAGGATAATCAAGAGAAAATTATTTGTTATCATAATTATGTTATCCACATACTAGATTTTCTCTAAAGGAACTTACTGAAAAAATGCTTCTGTACTACATCCCTTAAGGATATGATTAATAATCATTTGGAATCACGTTAAGACATTTTCGTCAAACATGATGTGGATAGAAGACTGCAAAGAAGTACTATTAAAATGCATAGAAGTGTGCCTCTTCGGTTTCATTGGTTAGAAATAAGTAATGGATAGTTCTTTAGACAGAGCAACTTTTGCTTAAGGAGATGGTAATCCATGACTCTGCACCATAGATAATAGATACATATGGTCTAAGTTTAATAGTTGAACCAATAATTGTAAATCACTTAGAGTCCCATAGTTCATATAAGAATTTCAGATCACTATATGTTGGATTGTGTTTGAAAATAATATGTTACAAAAATGATAAGTGAAGGCTCAATATAAATATTCCTCCATTGAGAGGACACATGCAAATTTTAAACTGGGATACATCATATAAATGGTGTTCAATCACAAAGTCTATGACTATTTCATGATTAGCATTGGTAAGAATATTATGTTAAAGTTACAGGTAAATTTTTCAAAAAAAGATAAATCGTAAAGGAGTGTTAGAGAAATAAAAATGCATAAAAGATCCTTTTAATAGTATATGGATTTCCAAAAAATGTGTGTAATTGATAGCTGTGCAGGTATATCTTGGAGGCAAGACTGAGTTCTAGATGAAAGTCTTAACAATAGTTCATGTAGTTGTATCGCAATTACACAGGCTGCCTTAAATACAAAGGAGGATGAATTACTTGATGGTTATAATTTGTTAGATAAATTAAAATGGCCTTGAAAGCAAGAGTTGTTATAAATCTTAGGAAGAATTGTAATAGTAAGCTATAGTACAGTAAAATTTTGATACTTTGGGTATTGCACG
Organism: Pseudotsuga menziesii; assembly: GCA_001517045.1. Classification (NCBI taxonomy): domain Eukaryota; kingdom Viridiplantae; phylum Streptophyta; class Pinopsida; order Pinales; family Pinaceae; genus Pseudotsuga; species Pseudotsuga menziesii. Next base: position 16,847 of record LPNX010783278.1, on the reverse strand, counting down.
TTGTCTATTCCTAGATAATAATTTTTGTTGATGGATTTGCATTATGATTATAGTGTATATTGTTACCTCTCACCAGTCATGAAGATAGTCACTCGAAGGTTTAAGTGCTTTTAAAAAAATTAAAAGAATTAATTTGATTTTACTAATTTAGGTTTGTTACACATACTTTAAGTAAAATGTCACTGTAAATATCCATCCTAACCTTATAAAAATAGTATGGATGTGTTTGATAGCATTAGGAGACTAGGAAATTAATGCAACTAATAATGGTTGGGGACGAATTTACTAGGTGGAAGGTTAAAACGTCAAGCGAATCCTCAGGAATTATATGCAGAATAACAATTCCCTTGATGAACTAAGCCTGATGGGGTCATCCTAAGATGAAGTAACTCGCAAATAGGTTGATTTCTCCACTAACAAGTTTTGGGTCCGTATGTTCCTCGTTTGGTATCAAAGCAAGGACATTTTCATTAATTTTGGAATACTTGTTTATGCTATTAAGTGCCAAGAAGACATCCCTATAATTTTCAATTAAGAAGTTGAAATCTCCTCTTGAAGAAAATTACCGTCAAGGATATTTTTTCCACTAAAAGTGATCTACACAAAAGTGCCAATAAGGTATTTTAATACATGGATAAGTATATATTCATATATTAAACATTCCCTTATGAATAAACTAATGACTAAAAAGGAGTTATAAATACTTGAACAAAGGTTCTTATAGGGGATTTATGCATAAGTATTGGAAAATTAAATATGGGAAAGGAACATAAAAGTTTGGGCCTTAATATCTATATATTTAGGATAATATAAAATTTCACTCTCATTTCAAGAGAGAGACTTCTTTAGAATCAAGGGAGGAATAACTCTATAAATAGAAATCTTACCATTGTTAATTTAGGGGGAATTACATTGAAAGTATTTACAATCCCAAAATATAATTTAATTATAGAGTAAAAAAAAATTGAATGTTACTGCAGTAAGAGAAATTTGAAGTGGTATTTTACTAAAATATAGTGTTGGGATGGCGCATGCCTCTAATTCATTACTACACGTCCAGAAATAGGGAGTCTACCTCAGCAAAAACAATGAAATTTTTAGTGCAAAGACTTACTCGATTCTCTGTGCACCATTTGGGTAATCATTTTCTTCGTGGGTTATTTAATGGCATTACCAGTTCTCTTCAGGGGGGGGAGTTTTCATTCCTGTATTCCTTTTAGATGTGGAGGCTGGTAGTGTTGGGGAGAGGAAGACCCCATGAAGGAGATTTTGTTGCATGTTTTCTTACCTCTGCTGAAAAATTGCTCCATGCATTATTGATCTCTAATGAAGAATGGCTTCTTGTGTTTTCATTTATGCTGAATAATTTCTTCTTGCTTTCTGATTCCGTATTGGAGTAGATATTTGTATCTGAATTTTTATGATTTATGATTGCTGGTATGGATTGATCTGTCATTCTTGGCAAGATCTGGTTGCAACGATTGAAGGTGAGGCTAGGAGAGCATCACCTCTCAATGGAGAAACCTAAAAGAACACTCAGAACCAAAACAATATTTAGAAAAACTTAAACCATGTAAGACACTAGAGTGGCACAAGAAAAGTTGAATGCTTCATTAGGAGGCCAGATGCCTTTTTATAACAATTACAAAGGGACCTCAGTGATGAGGCCAAAACGAGCACAATAAATGCTGCTCATTATTTATACTAATATCTAATATATATACTTAATACATTGTCGAATACATAATGGGGAGTGTGGGCCTCCCATATAGCCCATTCCTCCTAGTTTAAGTGGAAAGCATCCCTACTTTCCTGCCTCCCAATTTAAGTTGGAATCCATGCTTGCAAAGAGGAGATGGCAAAGGTTGAAGAGGTACTAAGATTTGTTTCAATTTGATGAAGATCTAGATAGTTTGTAGATGGTCTAAGATGCGAGCAGGTGGGGGATGCCCCTGATGCTACTCTTGTCATCTTTATTGTAAATAAACTAGAGGGAGAGATCTATACTATTTTAGATGTGTGAACCTCTTTTCTTGTAAGATGGGAGCAGGTGGGGATTCGCATATCGTTGTTTTTCATCATCTTGCTGTGAATAAACTAGAGGGAGAGATCTATATTGATTTATATCTATGAACCTGCTCTCTTGGTGGTGGATATCTATGCACCCTTGGGGCTAGGAGACCTGTGTATCCACTGGCAAATGAAATGATACTGAAACCCTCACAAGGATGTGATTTGGATTGATACAAAAATATTTTAGCTACCTCGCACTCCATGGAGGTCTTCTCTGCAAATAAAATTTTGTAGAGTACTGCTGGAGGATTCTGCAAATAACAAAAATGGAACAAAACTGTGCAAAGTGTTGTAGAGTACTACAAAAATTGAATTGAAAGAGAACCCACTGAAAAGAGAACTAATACTACTGCAAAGTAAATCTGAACCAAAAATGTGAGATCACTGCTGGGCTTGGACTAAGGGGAATGGATCCCTATGGAAAGGTTGTGGAATCCCATGCCATGTTGAATATGGATTTCTCGAGAATGCAAAATGAACTTCTGCCAATTGTCGAATATGCCATGTTGAAGATGTCTTTTCTAGAGAGCGCTTCTCGCTGGTGAGCGATAGTTGTTGCTATTATGGGGCTGAGCATTTCTAACTGCTGTGGAGGCACACAGAACCCAACATGTACTGTAAAATAGTCCTTGAAGAGCCATGAGGTACTATTGTAAAATACTAATAGGAATGATGGATGGTGGCATCCGAAAGAAGGAAAGGTTGGTGTATAAACATGCTTTTGTTGTACAAAGCGATGTAATTAATAGTCCTACAAAGTTTAGCAAAAAAAACCATGAGGATGTTATAAAAAGCAATAGAAGTCTAAGAACACCACATTGAACTTACATATCAGTGTCTCCAAGCTCATCTAGAGAAGGTTCCAAATGATGCCACAAGTGGATAAACATATTATGTTCATCTTGCAAATATTTGGTGATTGTGTCATTGAAGTAAACCTCAATAGGTGAAGATCTAGAAATTTTAATCCGATCAACCGGAGAACTATGAACTGAGGAGACAACTAATTTTTTAACATTTTTTCCTGTAAACAGGCTATATGCAGAGTCGGTATGAATTATTTCCATCACCAATCCAACAAAATTTGGAACTGGTACCTTGTCTAAATATCGAGGATACAAATCAAGTCGACAATATGTATTTGACATCATTAATTTTGGATTGTAAGACTTAAACTGACTGTTTAGTGATGAGTTGTCATACATGTCCAATTTCTTGAAAAAATCCACGGTGTAAATAGTAAAATGATCCACTACAAATACACCAACATCAGAATCAAGGTGATGAGAATAGGAGTTTTCATGCTTCAAACTGCTCCCAATTTCCAACACACCAGGAGAGTAAAGCTATGAATACAGTGTTGGAGCTTGGCAAGTATCGACAACTCCTTACATCTACATTTCTCTAACATTTGTTCAATTGTATCAGCTAGATCATTGATCTGAATCTCTTCAGAATCCTGAAATTTGAGAAAATGGTCACCCCCATGTCTTGTCATATAAAGAAGAATGTGACTACCTTCATCACTCAAGAGGCGCTTTGAACAAGGAACAATAGGATGATGTCACCCAGTCAAAACATGCAAGAATTTTTCAACAGTCACCTCATATCCTCTGTAATCTACCTCAACATTATTACAATATAGATTAAGTTGATGGTTCTCATTGTTGAACACTTGAGAAGGATAGCTATTTCTAGAGTTGCATGCCATATCATCTCCCATCCTGAGTATTATAGTCTTATTAGGTATCCCTAACCTTTTTATAGTCCAATATAGGGACAATGTGCTAGCCATGTGCCAATAATTGAACCTGAATTAAGATGTGCATATAAAAACTGATGAGTTGTTAGTGTGCATCGTTCCCACGGGCCCAAAGGCTAAGGAATATCCATAGACTGTCAAAATTATCTACAATGATACAAACAAGAGGGATAACCTCATTTTGATATTTCCTCAAGTTGTCATTGCCAATGACTAAATTTCTGCTGATAGAAGAAATGTGATTGAGATTAGTGTGAGTCAACTTCCCATTCCAAAATCCTATGAACTTTAGCTGATAAAAGATAGTGATAAAATTTCCTCTGATAAGAAATGCACTTCACAGGATGCATAAGGTATGCCTTATGGTGGAGTTCTGTGCTTGTGTAGATGAAGTGGACTTAGGGTTTTCGCAGTAGAGTAGAAGGATAAAATGCAATGCCTACGTCATGGAGACTGAGGCTATTGAGGAGAAAGAGAAAATGGAAGATCTTGTTAGATCCCTGAGTCAAGTATGTGCAGTGCTAGGAACTCAATGGGGTGATGAAGGAAAGGGAATTATTGTTGACATTTTAGCATAATGCTATGATATTATGGTGCTTTGTTAGGGAGGGGAAAATGCTGGTCACATAATATCCAACAACGAGGAAAAGAATTTTGTAATGGATTTCTCAACTGAACCAATGAACATAAATATGAGGATTGCAAAGAAGACCATGAAAATGGAATACATAATGGAATATCATATGGATAAATTTAGTTATTCAGTGGATATTTTCTTTAGCACCTTCAAATCGAAATATGGATGGTATTCCACTTAAATAACATATGCTGCAACTTCCTTATTATTACAAATAGTGACAACTTCCCACACAAATAAAGGTATCATTTCTTTACACTCACAACCCCCTTTGAGATTAAATGACCATTTCCCCTTTTCAACATGAGTTGGATGGAATGGGAAATGAGGGGATTGGGAAAACAAATAATTTTAGAAGGATGTTGATTTACCTTGGTGACCCAATCAGCAAACTCATTTGCACTTTTCACAGTTCCATAGAGAAATACAAATCCAAAATTTTTCACATGCTTCACAAAGTCTTCACGGGATTAGGGTTTTCACTAAAAGGAGTCTTCAACTCTCACACACAAAACAATGAACAATGCCGCTACTTCATTTTGGGGATGAGCAGTAGGAGGAGGCCATGTTCATCAAGGAGAGGGGTAAGAATCTTGAGGGTGAGTGTGTTAGAGGGTAGGCGCAACAGAGATGGAGGATATGCAATAATGGACAAGGATATGGGGTGGAGTAAGGTATTCGCAGGGATGATGGAGGCATAGATGATGGAGAGAAAATGATGGAGATAATATGATGGAGAGAAGATGAAAAATGGTGGAGGCACAAATGATAGAGGGCATGTTAGTAGAAGCATGCCTAAAAGCAACAAAAAAGTGGAGAAAATCTTGGCAGTGTGTTGGAAGGAGGGAATGCGTGGAGCGACGAAAATGGTCTGTAGAAAATGGGGATTAGAGGACAGTAAATTATTTAGCTATGAATGGTTTTCAAAATTAGCATTAGGTCCATATCATAGCCATGGGGAGGGGCGCGATGGAAAATTGGAAGCAAAAACTAGAAGCAGAAAAAAATAAACAGAGAACTACACGAAATAGGTTTTAATAAAAATGAGCATTAGATATAAAAAGAAAGATAAATAAATTAATTAAAATCTAGGTCTAGGAGCGAACTACTCTGATTCCAATTGATTTGCTGTTCACGGTGAGATCTAGTAGAAAAGATCGAAGGTGAGGCTAGTATAGCCTCACCTCTCAATGGAGAAACCTAAAAGAACACTCAGAACAAAAACAATATTCATAAAACCTTAAAACATGTAAGACACTAGAGTGGCACAAGAAAATTTGAATGATTCATTAGGAGGCTGGATGCGTTTTCATAACAATTACAAAGGGACCTCATTGATGAGGCCAAAACAAGGACAATAAATGCTGCTCATTATTTATACTAATATCTAATATATCTACTTAATACATTACCAAATACATAATGGGGAGCATGGGCCTCCCATACATCCCATGTATACACTTGATATGCTTATTGTTGATACAATGTGCAATACGTTTGGTGTTTTGTCCTGCCTTGTCTAGATGCATTCTTGGGGAATTTTGGTTTATGTCTGTGTGTTTGATTTAAAGAGTCCCGTGCATGCATTTTGATTCCTACCTATCCTAAACACATTGCATAACTATAGGAAGAGACCCATGATGCATCTCCAAATTTTGGGGCTATGTCATAACGTCTACACTTTAGGAGAATTCGATCTTTGATCCATGGTTTTTTCCCATTGGGAATCTATTATATATGTGACTTGCTATCGATAGGGGAATTTTGGTTTGAGTTTCTGGATGTGAAGGGAGATTGAATGCATTGGAATTATGCCTATTGTGAATGTGTTCCCAATTTGTATGTGGTATTGTATTTTCGTGTATGTCTATGTTGTTGATGTATTTGTAACTTTGAAATGTATTAATCCATATATCTTATGTATTGTACCCTGATGTTTATTTTGCGATGTGCCTATAATGTAATTGAGTCATGTCATGCCCCCATGTTTCAATCAGGAAGTTTCTATAATGTAAACAAGTCATGTCAAGTCATTGTGGGTAACCCTCCTATTGGTCAAGGGTTAAAGTCCCCACAATTGTGGGGCCCTAGGGTTATTAGACTATCCTAGTGCAGTCGAGCCTAGGTGAGTCATTGTAATTCATGGAAATAGTCCCCACCATCTAAGTCAAGGTTAACCCTCCTTGTTGAGCAGAGGGCAAAGTCCCCACAAGTTGTGGGGCACTAGGGTTATTAGACACTCCTAGAGATATCAGCTCTAGTAAGTAATTGTTAAGTGAGGCTGACATGTTGGAGTGGGTTTCAAGTGAATGAAAGAATATAAATAGAGAGTGAGGCTCTCTATTTATCACACACACATTCACTCATTGGGGTGCATGAGTGAGAGAGGAGAAGCTCTCTCATTGTGGGAGAGAGAGACAGAAGCTGTGGAGATCATCTTTATGTTTTCAGATTTTACTACTACCATTGGTGCTCATTCTATCTATGAGGAAGTTGTTGGGTTTTATCCTTTATGGTTTCCTTGAGGAAAATTCTTTGTGTCTCTTGTCTCTTGTGTTTATTTATGTGCATGTTATTCTCTCATTTAAAGATCCTAAGATAATGCTAGGCTTGAACGATAAAAATCGAACATGGTATCATAGCTAACCTGAGAAGAAGACTTTATGCAGCTACAAAAGCTATGGATTCATATTTTTTGGGTCTCTCTCAAAAATCCATCCGAAAAAGTATGCTAGGATGACTCTCCATTGAAGGGTGCATCTTTCTTTCAAAGCGAAATTTGATTCCGAGCATTTTCAGTTTTTGGTGCGAAAATTAGGGCTTTCTATAGAAGAGGAATTATTGAGTGAGCTAGGCATAGGATTTATATCCTCATCAAAATAAAAGTTTAGAGACCTTTTTCAAGATTTTTGATTGGGTGAAACTCCAGGAAATTCAAAACCTGGTTTGACCCTGAGCTAGAAAAAATCCTGAATACTAAAACTGCCAAGGTTTGGTACATTCGGTATATCCCAATATCGGTGAAGTCTCAGGAGCTACAAATTGCAGAGGAAAAATATAAAATATTGATTTACACTATTTCCAAAATTCCACCTCAGCTTCACTATATTATAGGAGATATGATCCCTCCAAGTTAGGGTTCCAGTATCTTCCACGATTCATCCCTAAACAGAACACCTAGGGATAATTGCTATATCTTGGGCTACAAAGGTCCAAATGAAATTTATCAAAGTGTTCTAAAAATGAAATGGACTATAATTTCCTATGGTCCAATATTCAGACTCAGAAGATAAACCAGTGACACATGGAAGTCTGTACAACTTTGTTGTTCTGAATAGTCATCTAACAGGTCACCTTGGGAAAACAATCATAAGTCCCAATTGTTAAAACCAATTCTGATGAAACCTATGGTGTTGAATCAATGATAGGACAGGATACCTTTTTATGAATTTTTAGACATAGAGGAGTATCAATTTTAGATATACCACAGAACCAGTAACATAAATTTCTGCAGAAGAAATTGGAAAACTAGGGCTTCTTGTTCCAGGAGTTTCCCTCCACTGTTTTCAGAAAAAGAATTTATTACACAACTTTCCTTGAAGAGATCTATCCTTCTATCCAATCAGATCTAAAATATTCCAATTTTTGAAAATTAGGGTTTCTCTGACCAACCCTAGATCAGCCAACTCCAGAACCAGGACGGACACCTTAAATTGGTAAGATCTAACATTAGACAAAATTTCAACTCAAAATGGGCCTTTTAACTTTGATTCAAATTCCATGTCATCATGTGTTATCCAATGAAATTGATTTAAATCTAAAATACCATATAGTTCTTAAACACCTTTTTAATATAAATTTGGGGATAGGTATCATAAAAAAAACTACTCTTTCTGTTTGTATTTTCGACATATCTCCCCATGTTTTTACTCAAATTTCGATCAGGAGAGCTCGTTGGATGTGGAATTAAATTCTACATCCAATGAGTACCCACTTGACATACTTTTTACGGACCCTGCTACCCCAAAAACAATAAATGCCTGAAAAAATGGAATGATGACATCATCATTCCATGTTTTCAAGTATTTATTGTTTTTGCGGTATAGGGGTCTGTCAAAAGTATGTCGGGTGGGTACTGGTTGGATGAGGCATTTAATTCTGCATCTAAAGAGCTCTCCTGATTGAAATTTGAGTAAAAACATGGGGAGATATGTTAAAAATACAAACAAAAAAGTAGTTTTTCTCTTTTCTTTCTCCAAAATTAATAAATATTATTTTATTATTTTAACTATTATTTTATTAATTATTTTTAGGAGGTCCATGTTGAGTTGAAATTTCCTCTAAAAATGAAGTTGACAACTTCCAAGCATGGAAGCATATGATCTCCCTAAAGAAAATGAATTGGACACCTACATAAGTAGAGAGGTTCCTGTTCCAGAGGGAGATGAGGCTAGAAGCCTTACACAAGAAGAACTTAGTCAAGGCCAAGAAGATCATTGTTGATTCAATAACGGATCAACTTGTACCATAAGTGTCTTTACTAAAGACATCAAAGATGTTTTATTCCTTTACCAAGCTATTTGAAGGGAAGAACATAAATCAGAAGATGGCTTTTAGAAAACAGTTGAAGAATGTGAAGATCCAGGATGCAAAACAACTTGAGGCGGTAGAAGAAGAAATGGAGAATGTAGAAGTAGTGATATCCATCTTGAATGGCCTCCCAGGATCATGAATTCATTCATGCAAGGAATGTGTTCCAGAAGGAAGTGATTAACTTTAGCAGAATCTCAGAAGAAGAAGAAGCTCGACTCATAAGAAGAGAAGAGAATATGGGATAAACTAAAGATCAATCTCTCACCATCCAAAGAAGATCCCTCAAGCGATGAGGAATATGAAGGACTCAACTCCTGAAAAAACTCTTATCCAACTTATCATTTGGATGAGAAATGATGCTATTATGAATGAAGAAGAAGATGAAGCTGAAGGCTCAAGAAGGAGTCTACCCACAAAACAAATAAAAATAAGTATTCAATTGTCATTTCATGATATTGTTTTGTTATGCATTTGTTTATATTCAGTTGATGTATTATGCATGATAGGATATTTGCATTAATGGTAGTATACTACTAGTATGCATGTGATGGGTAAGTATCTCATGGTGCTATACAACTCTCCATTACTACTTATCTAGAATGAAAACTCTTTGCTAACATATTGATTTAGTAAACAATCTCAATATTGTCTTGGTAGAGATGGAAGGAATCTAGAAAGTTTCAGTGAGATATGGATGAATTTTGTATTGGATAAAGTACTTGCATGATGATATATTTATGCATAAGAACTTGCCAGTATGAATATTCCTTATGAAATGTTTCTAACCATACAAATGCATTTGACTTCTAGGAAAGATCACGTACATAATCACCTACAAGCAAAGAAGGACAAGACTTGCTCCAAAGAACAAGTGGCAGCATCTCAAGATGAAGAATAAATATGATGAATGTAGTGACATAATTAGTAAAGAACCTTCCAGCTATGAAGAAGTAACCAAGAAGAAATGGAAGACCAGTTCAAGAAGAATGATGGCTAGGATGCAGTATCGAGACCTAAAGAGAAGTTCATAGTTCCATAATGCAGTAGATGGAAACATCCTGGGATAACACATAGATAATGAGCTTGATAAATATATGAACCTATGCTACAAGGTTGATAGAGGATTAAAATCTCACAGATGGGTGTGAGAAGAAATTTTGAAAAGTTCAAGATAGAGGATCTTGGTATCCAGTGATCCTAGATGGATACATAGAATATTAGTAGCAGAGGAAGCTACTTGTCACTCTGGTAAAGAATGTTTCAGTGCATAGAGTACAAAAGACAGAGGGAGAATGATGCTCTTCTTCAAAAGGAGTGACTGCATAATATCCTGAGGTTCGAGATGGTATGACAGGATGGATAGATTACTGATGACTCTAGGATTTACTGAGAGTAAGGTGGACTCCAACCTTTTCTTCAATATTGAAGGAAGAATACCAGTGATGCTGCTGTTATGTGTTGATGCACTACATTCTAGGCATGGAGGTGTGGAAAAGGGAAGTATGCAGTAGAGATCCTCAAGAGGTTTAGGATTATGGAATGCAAGTCCATCACCACACCTATGGCATCAAAGCTGAAGATATTGAGTGTTGCTTCATCAGAGATGGTTGATGCCATAATATATCATCAAATGATTTGTTCATTGATGTACCTAATGAATACGACACCAGATATTTGGTTTGTTATGAACACATTGAGACATGTTCACCTGATGCTCGCAAAGCATGTAGTGAGGTACCTAAAGGGTATAGTTGATTATAGGCTCAAGTATGAGGTGAATCAAAATATTTATTGGATTTCTATTGGGCAGGAAGTGCCATTTATAGGAAGAGCACCTCGAGGTGCTACTTGATCATCCATGATGAATGTTCAAGGTGCTTTCTTATATAAATAAGAATGGATCATTTTATTAAAAAAATGCAATATAAAACTACCCAAGTTTTAATTAGTGATTATACACCACCTCTTTATACATAGATACAACACAGTATTTAGTGGAATACTGCATTGTATAATACCAAGAGAAAAGGAAGCCGCGATCACATCTCCCATAAACACTTATTGGAATGTTCAATGGTTGTAAGATTCGTTTCATCCTCAACCTTCATCTACATTTTTTGTAGCCAATTAGAAGGATGGAACAAGGAGGGATGTCTATCACTAATGGATCTATAAGCCCATGCCCTCATGGATATTTGAAATTTGTCAACCGATCGAATCGCATTAGCTCATCTATGTTTGTTCCCAGTCCAAGACATGGGAAAGTATGATACATTAAACAGTTCTCAAGATGCGAACTCAATATATTCCCAAATTGAAATTACCAGAGAGAGGCCCTAGAAAGGAGTTCCATCCTTTGAAATCCCCAAGTTTGAATTAAAAAATATCTATTTAGAATGTGAAATAGACCATAGAGACATATAGTCTCCAATTATACAAACTATACTATTTCCCAAGGTCAACTAGTAACTAGCATCGCTTCTTGATCACCTGATTCTTTCCTTCTTGATGGAATCTATTGTTAACATTGTTATGTGTGTTGTTGATTTCACTATGCGTCAAGTGAGGAGGACAAAGTTGTAACTATCCCATAATGTCACCTCCTACATCAGGGTGGTGAACCATCCAATACTTGCACTATGAGATCTACAACAACCATTTTAAATAGAAACTAATGCTAGTGTTTATGCAATGGGGGCAATATTAATGCAACATAAAAAACCAATATGATATCCTTTTGAAACTTTCTCTACAAAAATAATCAACTATCCAACGTATGAAAAACAGTAGTATGCATTAGTACAAAGTGTTAAAAAGTAGAAACATTACCTAATGGGTAAAGAAACAATCATACATATTGATCATCAACCACTGCAATATGTACAATCATAAACTAAGCTACAACAATCAAGGAATTTCAGATGGATGGGTTTTCTACAACAATTTCATTTAATTATTAAGTATAAGAAAGAAATCCTAAACAAATTTGTAGATATGATATCTAGACCTCCAAAAATTGCTTTTATTGTCATTCAACAAAGTCCGTTAGTTCATGAAAGTTATGTTGAACGATATATTAAGGACGAATATTTTAAAGAAAAGTTATGAATCACTAACATATGGCTATCAAAATGAATAATTGAACTATCATATCAATTGCAAGTTGTTGTATCATCTTGGTAAAATCTATATTCGACAAAGTGAAAGAGTGCATGTTATAAAAGAAGCTAGAACTTCTCTCATTTCATGACATTTTGGAGTAGGTAAAATAGTATCACAATTACAAAAATTTTGATGTTTTCTCCAAATGAATGATACAATGTCCAAATATGTAGAAGGTTGTGTTATGTTTGCAACAAGAAAACCATTTAACATAAAGTTACGCTTCTACATTCCACTTCTAGTTCTTTCTCGTCCATGGAAAAGAGTTTCAATGGATTTTGGAGGAGGTTTACCAATGTCTAGAAAATGAAATAACTATTTGGATGTTGTTGTAGATAGCTTTAGTAAAATGTGTATACTCATCCTTTGTAAAAAGAAGATAATGGCTGAGATTGCTGCTCATTTGTTCTTTAAAAATGTATGGGTGCATTTTGGACTTCCTACTTTGATTATTTCAGATTCATATTCCCGCGTTATTGGGAAATTTTGGTCATCTTTATGGGAGCTTATGGAAATAGAGACGAATAAAAGCACAACATTTCATCCACAAATCTACGGTCAGACAAAAGTGATCAATCGAAATGTGGTACATATTCTTCAAGGGTATTGTGGTAAGCATCCTAAACTTTGGGATGAATAGCTGCATTATGTACAACATGCCTACAACAAAGGTATACACTCTTGTACTCAGAAGTGTCCATTCGAGACATGTTTTGGGTACTTGCCAAAGTCTCCTATAGAATTTTTTTTTGGGAAAGATACGGTGGAGTGTACAAAAAAGGACGTAGATAAAGATTGAAATTTTATTTAGTAGAGCTAGTTAATTCATTAAGCAGTGCACGAATAGTTAGCATCAAGTCAGGTCAAATACAAATAATTACATGATAAGCATCGTATAGATAATCATTTCGATATTGGTGATCAAGTATGGATTCATGTCAATAAATAAAGACTCCAAGGTGAATGTACAAATTTGAAACCGATCAAATATGGACCCTTTATAATTTTGGACAAAGTCGATAATAATTATTTTGGTTGGAATTTCCTCCCTATATGAAAATGTATTTAGTTTCTAATGTTGAAAACTTGAAATTGTATGAGATTCCTATGATTATAGAACAATATGTACAGGTTCAATGAAATTTAGGAATATATAATACTAGACATAGAAGGTCATATCTTCAAGAAGAGGAGACATCAAGTTTCTTCCTGTAGGGATAAAAGGAATGCATCCAAGTAAATAAATGTGGTTAGACACTGAAAGAGTGAGGGAAATATAGACTCGCTTATTTTCTAAATGATTTCATGCTTTTGGTGTCCCAAAAGCTTCACGCTGGGAAGGTTTGATCCAAGAGTATCATCTAAAGGTTGATCAAAGTTAAAATCTTCAAACAAATAAATAAATCTTACCATGGTAAATAGATCATCAAAATCTTTCTGTCAATGTTTGTTTCGTGTGAAACAGCCTCTAGATGAAGAAGTTGTGAGGAGCTAAAGTTTTGATAGGAATGGTCAAAAATTGTGAAAAAGGAAAAAAATGGTTATGCTAAAATTGGTTAGATTCTATCGGATTTGAACCCAACACCTCCCTATAGCCCAAGCCCTCACCAGGTTGCACTAACCAAGTTTCCCACCGATGGTCCTTGATAGGGTTATGGGAAAAAATAAATAGAAATTTGAGTTTTTGTGTTCTGGAAAAAATGGGGAGGGGTCAATGGATTATCCCTCAACTCCATGCCGACACAAAGGCCCCAATTTAAATTGTATTATAGCACCAAATTATAACCATGTATTAAACCATATCGTGGAACTTTATCCATATCCAATTCAAACCATATATTGAAACCATATCATAACATGGAGCCATTACCATATCAAACATGTCAACAAATAATATGTTAAACCGTATATTATAATGTGGTTATATGTATATGTGCCACCATTCCAAAACATGTAAACGGGAGAGGCCCATGGGTTTGACCTCGAGAACTCTTCCCCACACCCCAGCCACGTTTTAACCAACATGTTATCACGACGATCCATGATAAGGATCAGGAATGTTTCCTTAAATATTGGAGTGAATGTTGGGGTTCTAAAATAGGTGCATGCCCCATCGCACATAACCACAAAAAATT
>LPNX010783270.1:107751-125643 GCA_001517045.1 Pseudotsuga menziesii | reverse complement strand
TCAACATCATCACCATCAACATCATGAACATCATCATCATCATTCTCATCATCATCCTCACCATCAACATCATGAACATCATCATCATTCATCATCATCATCTAAAAGTGTATAAATGTTGGCAAATATTACCATACAAGGAACCATACTTATTTAAAAGTGTATAAATGTTGGCAAATATTACCAATTCTTAAAACGCCAACTATAAAATGATTCACCATATTTTTCAAAAAATATTTAAATTTCCAAGGATTTTATATCATTTATATAATAATTTGGCGATTTTTAGGGTAAATTTTTTTTACCCCATCAAAATTGGGCGAAAGAGGGCTTCAAAAACTGCAAAATGGCGAATATTTTTTGGGAGACAAACATGGAAAAATAGCACATTGTGCTAAAATTCACCCCTAAAATTATCCCTGCCCACCCTCTTAGGTGGAAGCATAACCATGCTTCCAACTATCCTCCCATTTCAAATAACATTTGTCAATCCCAAACATCCATTTCCTCTTACACATGTAGCTTACTTATTGAATTTTCTTGTCAGGAGATATCATTGAGTGGCGGTGGAGGAGAAGTTGGGACTTCCATCCATTCAACAGAGGACATGAAAGATATTTCACAGTTACCCAATTTTTATCATCGTCATTGATGATTGAGATGAGGGAAAACTTGTTATGGAATGATTGAGGCTCATGCACATGACCATTTCATGAAGCAGGTTAGGATGAAATGTTATATTTTATTTTGCATAGTTTTCATGTCTTTGCATTAATCTAAAATATTCAAATTTTTTATGTATTCCTCCTTACCAATTCTTAAAACACCAACTATAAAATGTTTGGCAATAATTATCAAAAAATATTTTAATTTCCAAGGATTTTATATCGTTTATATAATATTTTGGAGATTTTTAGTGTGCAAAATGTTTAACCCATTAAAATTCGGAGAAACAGGGCTTCAAAAAATGCAAAATGGTGAATCGCTTTTTGGAGAAAACCCCCTAAAAATAGCCCATGGCATAAATTTCGCCCCTAAAATTATGCCTGGTGGAGAAACATAAGATGTCCCTAAATCCAAAAACTTAGTTGCATGGATATGTAAACAAATAAAGCAAATAATCAGAAAATTTTGAATATGATAAAGCTAGGATATGGCATATAAATGCAAAAACTAAAACCGTGAAATACAGAGAACTGAAATGCCATTCATGAGTTTGAATAAGAAACCTAAGGGTGTAGCTTATGTAAAAAAACCATAACATATAAATAACTATATACGCAATGTCTAATATCAATAAAAAGTACACAAGAACAGCTTAACAAGTACCGTACAATACCTCGTGCCATTTATGAACCCAAACATCTAGCAGAGCCTAAGAAGGGCCACGACAGATAGGAAGTTCACCACCTAAGTGAAATTCGATTGGTAAACTGTGATCTGAACTACTCCCTTGGATTGGCGAAGGAATGGAAATAAACATAATAGAATTCACAGTTTCTTCAATTGAAATAGGACGTGGCAGAGTTGCAGAACGTGCTTGTTCTCTCTTAGCTTGTGCAACTGCTATAATATGCTTCATAGATGTAGATGGGGTAGCAATGTCAGAATCATTTGACATAGTTCTGAATTTTACTTCTTTTACAACATACGTACATGTAACATAAGCAAAAATGATAAGAAAAAAAAGGAACATGGACTATCTCTTGCTATTATTGAAACCATCGCCATCAAAACAACTTGGACTATCTCTTACTATTCTAGTACCATAAAATGTATTGTTGCATAAATTACATCTTATTTTAGCAAGGTGATGTCTCTACTAGCATGCTCTCACTCACCTAAGAACTTTATTGCCAACATTTGTTGCCTTCTTGTTAAAGGTATGGGGAAAAATATTTGTATGTTTGCATTTGGTTTTAACAGAAATGTCAAGTCTTACCTAATCATTGCCAATGTAAGTTCTGCTCAGGGCCTTTCTTAGAGGGAAGGCCCTCACCTTTTTGGATCAATTGTGTTCTTGTGTTTTGATTTATAATTTCACATGCTATACTCTATTTGACAATGGAATAATCAAATAAGAAATATTGCAATTTTACCATGGGCGCTAAACTCTATTGTATATGAAATTAGACCACATGTTTTTAAGGAATACATTTTTTCTTTTTTGGGCCAAAATCTCTTCTAAAACCTTACAAACTCTTCTTGGTGATTTGTCATTGCAAAGTAAAGTTATGAACCTATTGCAAAACCCCAAAAATTCATAGTGGAAAGACTCTATTAAATTTACTACATGGATTCCACTTCACGAAAATGTCTAATCGCTTGCCACTTCGCAATCAAATGTGGGAATTCCTCGATGGTATGGTCTGCATCACTGCAATAGGTACACTGAGACTGTATATTTGGTCAACCCGTTAGATAATATCCCAATACTCCACAATTATAGCACATTACTCGTTTATGGCCTCGTCCATAGCTCCTCCGCAACTAAATCCTCCATTAGGACCTCCGTGAAATCGTCCTCACACTCCTCCTTGCTGTTGGTATGGTTGTTGGTTGTATTGTGGCTGCTTGAACTGCTACAACTCATTAGGCTTCTTACTAAGAGAACAAAGTAATATGATCTAGTACATGATAGTGACAAGTTGTGTGCATTGTGCCATGAGCGCTTTGGTCCGTTACGATATGGAGAACTACCTCTCCTGAGGAATATGGTGCAAGGATAACGAGACTTTATGAATGAGAAGATGGGAATGTGCAAGGGATCGCCACTCAACAAGCATTGAAACATATCTTTTCCACCCCAATGAGATGAAATCAAAAGATATTCTCTATTCAATCTATTTGGATGTGCGAGAGACTATGATTTCTTCATCATTAATATAGAGAGTGTATAATGTTTCCTTGCTTGATGATTCATCTTGCAAAACTTGGATTTATTTTATGAAGACTAAGTATGAAGTGTTATTTAAATTTAAATAGTACGAAGCCTTGATTGAAAATTAGATAGGGAATAATATCTAAGTGCTTAGATCTTATAATAAGGAGAATACATCTCTAAGGGATTTAACATGTTTTGGAGTTAAATAAATATAAATAAAGCATTGGCAGTGCCTTACAAAACAAAACAGAAGGACATTGCAGAAAGGAAGAATTGTTAGGTAAATAAGATTGCTAAGCCCATGATCAATGATATGGGGTTGGCTATGGGTCTACAGGTAAAGGTGTGCAACATGCAAAATACTAGAGGAGGCATTTATTGGAAAGAAACCCAAAGTATCGCTCAGTGTTTGGTTGTTCATTTTACATTCATGTTCCAAATGATAAAGGCTAAGCTTGAACCACCAAGTATGAAGGGTGTTTTTGTTGGATACAACAAGGCATCAAAGGATTATAAAATCTACAATCCAACACAAAGGAAGACTACAATATGGAGTGACGTGAAGTTTAATGAAGATGGATGATCCTGAAAGTTTAGGAGCCTCCCGTAGAGATTAAGTAAGGAAAAAACCTTGTTGTCCCAAAGTACGATATGAAATTGAAGGAAAATCATATTCATATCAGCAAGGTACCAACCAAAAAACAAAGGCCTCATTACCCTCAAGTTCAAACAGTAAAGTCTTAGACAAAGAGAGACCACTTAAACAAACCAATAGAATTGTTGGCTATAGATAATGGAATGTGCTTTAATTTCATCCTAATTTCAATTCAACTTGAACAATGGATATGCCTTGAGGTGTTTTAGGTCCCAACACATAGATACAATGAGCTTATGACAAAAAACAAGGTTGACTAGAGTCAAAGGATTAAATTAGAGAATGTTTATTGGTGCTTGCAAGTGTTATCTCTCTTCTATAGTGGCTTAAGAATCTCCTCTTCCTATAGATATGAGAGAGGATTCAAACAGACTATGTCATAGAGAATATCAAACCCATAGTGCAAGAGGAACACATGGTTCAAAGAGATGATAAAGTGAAACCCTATGGTTTATAGAATTCATCAATGAGATGCTGTAATGAACATTGCTATGAATGGGACTATTTTTTTGCGATGATTGGTTATGACTTCTCATTGAGAGATATCATCAGCATAGATCCATATTAAAAGGGGATCTACCAAGCTCCGAGAGGGATCAAATATCTCGATGTGCAAACCCATTTTTAGAGTGGAAATGTTGAGTAAGTGTGTAATGCAAAGTTTATGGTTTTAATTTATCTAAGTTGTATAGTTTTGTATATTTACCGTTCTAAATACTTTAAATCTAATTTGACCAGACATGTTATTTTTTATAATATTTTCTTTTTTATAGACATGTGACACCTCTAGGATGCGCATGGAAGGACTTACACATCTTCCCTTTACTACGTTGTAGAATGCGCCTCTTTGGCACAAAGAAACACTTAATGCGTACACCCATATGTCACTGTGTAGGCCCCACCCATATCTCACTATGTAAGCCCCCACAACTTAAGTCTAAATTTTAATCTTAACTAATGGTGAATTTTAGATGAGTGCATTTGTCAAACACTATGCTCTTGTGACTATCCAACTTAGTTTTTTTACACATTCTTGTGACTATCCAACTTAGTTTTCTTTACATATCTTTTTTTAATAATGATGTATGTTAATTTTAGAGCACTATCAAGAAACATTCTATAAAAGAATGAAGGCTTAATTTTAGAGCACTATCAAGAACCATTCTATAAAAGAATGAAGGTATCTGGTTCATTACGAAAAGTTTATAAACATAACTTTACATCTATATTAACAATATTAAATTATAAATAACTAAAAACTAATTAATTATTTTTAAAGTTTATCATCTTATTCTAATATATATTACAATCTAGTTAAAAAAAAAGTGTACAATACATTACAATCTAATTCAAATAATTAAAAATTAATTAATTATTTTTAAAGTATATCATCTCATTCTAATGCATATACAATATAATTCAAAAAGAGTGTACATATTACACTATAATTAAAAAAAGGATGTATCCACACATTAAAGAAAATTGAAAATTTCGATTAGTTTTCTTTCTCAAATTTATACTATGGCCGTGAAGCTATCAAAACAATTCTCAATCAACTCAAGTAAACTAAGAAACGAATATTTCTAGAGAATTTAATAAAATATAAAATTCTCAAACACAAACAACAAAATTGTCCCATGTTCCATAAATTCTCATTCAATAAAATATAAAATTCTCAAGTAAACTAAAAAATGAATATTTCTAGACAATTGTCAAAGACAGGAAACAAAATAGTCCCATGTTCCATAAATTCTCATTCAATAAAATATAAAATTTTCAAAATAATCCCATGTCCCATAAATTCTCATTGAGTTCCTGGTGCTTAAATCAGATTCTTTAATTTCTCTTGTATTTCAAATACATTATTGTTGTTGGTACTGCTTCCACTTCTACATACATTACTCATGCTCTTGTTGTCATCATTTTGGTGCTTCTTGAACTTCTACTTCTATTGTTACACTACATTCCTCTCCTTCATTCATTCTCCTCTCCTCTCTTCTTGCTGCTCAACTAATTGAGGCGATGTTGTCCTCCCATTGTTACTCCCACTCTCACTGCCCTCGTTTTCATTTTACTTTTCACATTCTTATTTTTCTTTCATTCTACTAGATGCCCCCTCCTCTTTCACTTCCTTCGCCGCTTCTTCTGGGTGCTCTTTCTCCTCTTCTTCTGGTTTCCTGTGTCGTCCTTGTGATGATCTTGGTCTTCTTAGTAATAGTTTCACTTGCAATGTAAATTCATCTAACAATGATGTCATGCAAACATAATTCTTAAGTATGTGCAACATTTCTTGTGCCTCCTCAATTTCCACCTGCGCCAAATTCATAATCACACATTATTCTCATTCTCATTCACATTATTTCCAGGGCATATGAGAGGGATATTACATCCTCCCCCCATAAAAAAAATAACACGGTCCTCATTGTTTCTTGTTTCTTCGACAAAACTTTTAAATTCTTCTCTCTAGTCATCTCTTCTTGCTTCACCTTGCTCGGATCTCGCTCAATTTTTTCTAATCCTTGTAGGTTCATAGGACCTACAGTTTTCCTGTAACATAAAATCAGGTCTACCCAAATTTTACATAGGTAAAATTCAATTCATCATGAAACATAAATAGCAGGTCTTTTACAGCATCATAACTACAATTTAGTATTTTTCAGTAATTCATGTTTAAAATTATAATTCAACTTAAAACATAAACCATAGATCCTTTTTGTATTGTGACATAAATATGCACGTCTGCTAATATCAATATTGAAAACAACTTAGAAATCCAACACTATACGATTTCCATAATCCATAGTGGTTCCAATATACAAGTCAGTTCTATTTGCCAATAAATAGACATTTACCTCATAGGTACCATTTTACCTGTAATGCACATACCTTTTCCTAGCATTATTCTTTTCTTTGGATGTCCTTCATCCCAGCACTCCAAGTGCTAACAGTACTTCAAGTACCAATTCAAGCCACCCAACACAAGGACGATACCCTTCCTAAGGCGTATCTCCTTCTAGTGCTGTGCAGGGTGCTTCACCATTAATATTTTCTCTGGATGTCCTCCATCCCAGCACTCCAAGTGCTAACAGTACTTTAAGTACCAATTCAAGCCACCCAACATAAGGGCGATAACCTTCCTAAGGCGTATCTCCTTTTTGTGCTATTCAGGGTGCTTCACCAATCTGAGGCACCTCCGTTCTTGCACACCCCCACAGCGCCTAGAGGTTATTCTCTTCGCAGAGTCCCCCACTCATGTGACATTCCTCTCAATGTGTGCGGAACGAGTCTTTAACCAAAATGTCTTACATCTAGGCGTCCCCAGAATGCATAGTGGTCCCTCGCTGGCCCAGGGGAAAACAAGGTAGCTTTCATCCACTACCTCCATCACCACTTCCTCGTGGTTATAACCTTTTTTTCACATGAGATCTTTCTCATATATTCTTAACTCATTACAGTCCTAGAGCTTTAGCACTCCTCAGGGCCACAATTTTCCATGCCTGCAATCACTCCATAGGTGGTCAGTTTATCATATTATTAATTCAAAGAACATCAACCTTTTGCATAAGTCATGCCTTACTTTATTTTTCATTCATCAGATAAGAGACTCTTCAATTTCTTTTTGACACCAAAATTGACAAGAAGGAATTCACAAGAAGCCACAAAAACCTTTTCAACAATACAATTTGCAAGAAACCACATAGAACCTGGGATATTTGACAATGCAAACACCACCTTACACATTATCTTCAATTTATTATAACAGAATCCAAAAATTTACTCACCCTTATAATTTTATAATATCTACTAGATATTATAAGCCTTCAAACAAATTATAAAATCATTGTGATCTATTTATCAACTAGATACTATAAGCCTTCAACCAAATTAATAGAATTCTTGTGAGCCTTCAATAATCATGGAACTAGATTTGCAGTGGTAATTTTTTTCCAAGGAAAACTTTAGATAGCCCCTTTAGAACTTCTCTGATGTAGGTGGGCGGTACCCATTATAACCTCAAAATAATGATTACAATGCTTAGCTGTTAAGGACATCAATTGGTGCATATAATAGAGGCAGCAACCCCAAGATCAATCACAAGACCTACTACATAAAACACAAAACATTCAACCACTCATAGTGGCCCACCAGATTATCTTCAATGGTAAATATATCCAACTATACTTAACAATGTGTGCCATAATACAAATAGATTCTCTGGTAATTGCCTACATGATTATGATGCACATGTTTTAAATCTATACTTCATCATGCAGTATTGCTTTTGTCACTTGTCATCTATATTTGACTTACAAATACGATGCACATTTCATAATTATTAAGCTACACAAAACAAAATTGGACTGCAATTGTATTTTAAACTTTAATGTAAAAAGGCCACTTACAGTAACTACCACAACTTCAAATGCAAGATCTGTCCTTGTTTAATGCTGTGATAAACTCATTAAAAAAAATCAATAATAATTAATAAGTGTCATGATAAATCTAGAAACTCTGACCATTGATTATGATGCACAATTTTAGCAGCGCAATAGTCTCTGGCGATTGATTATGATGCACAAGTTTAGCTCCGTAGTTTATTTATGATATATAATTCTTTTATAATTACATATATAATTCTTTTATATAATTCCTTCTGTCACCCATCATCGGTGATTGACCCTCACCCACCAACAAAATGCTATCCTAAATGAAACAGCTTTTCGTTTATCAATATCAAAATCACAGAAATCAGATTTCTTATAATAGATCTCAAAAGCATGATTTTTAATATGATCAGTAAATAAAAAGTAAAGACTAGGCTCCTAGATCGCCAAGCTATAAACAGTAGAATAAAAAATTACAAGTGATAAGAAAAAGATTATACTGATGACCAAAGAATATCGAAGAGACTCAAGAGTACAACAAATATTAAATTCAACTGGAAAGAAAAGAAGGATCCATGTGTGGCTGGAAGAGGTAACCCAGGGAGAGAAGATGCTAGACAGATCATAGTTATCTTCAAAATCGATATCAGATGGCAAAACGCACTTACCTGTTTGAAAATTACAGCATGAAAGTCAAATCCGACGACAACAACGGAAAACTTGTTGCAAAATCTTGCAATGGCATTTTCATCATATCGATGAAATAGAAACGCAATATACTTCAAGGGCCTATACTTCAAAAAGTGTCATGATAGAATAAAATTAGACCAAAATGAGCAAACTACACAACCACGCTATGTTTGGCCAATTATTCCCCTCCCCAAAAACGAAAATGACCACAAGCCATTTCAAGTCTGACTATATACTGGAACAAACTCTTGTTGATATGCTATGGGGGCCATTACAATAAAATACCAAAACCCTAACTGTCATACAAAAATGTCGTGAACTAAACAATGACAACACAAACTAGGTAAATAGGCACTTGAAAAGACTTCTGATAATGAATGCTATCAATAATTATGCCATGGTGATTGATAATTGATTACTTAATAGTATACAGTTGCTATATCTTTTTTTTTATCTTTTTAATATTTTATTTTTCATATATTTAATATTTGGGGCGAGGTCCCCTATGTCAGGCCCTCTGATGTCCCCTATGAGTTCCCTAAATTTTAAGGGTATCTCCACATGTCCCCCAATCAATTTCCCATGTCTTGACATCCCAGAAACTTTGTGGAACATTGCAATTTTCAGTTATTTTACGGACCTAAAATTCTAACACAATCGACTGAGAGAAGCACACTTGCTAACTTTTAGCTCTAGCTATTGTGGAGTAATAAAGTAGGTCATGGTTGCATCTTACAATCCTTTAGGGCAATGCCATGTTTTCAACTATTACCGAAACTCTGATCGCTGAAAGTACCTAGACAAGTTACGAAACCCACTCTTGCTTGCCTTCATAAGCAATACTGAAATCGAAAATAGAAAATCTAGAGGATACCCATGCACATCCAAGAACCAAGCCTTACATAATTCGCTACAGATTGATGTCCACACATTCTACAATCCATATTGGAGAAGATTCTAAATTCATGGAAAACACCTAGAACTTGCTGACATGGCAATTGTACTCCATTCATTGATTGTCGAGACAAAAATGGACTAATTACTAGAATGTTTATGATGTGGATAATATGGTCTTTTTGTGGTGTGGCGATTTGGGAATTGCTTATGATGCGGGTATTTAGGACTTGTACATAAACCCCTATAATTGCAAATAGGCATCCATTTTAACTCTTTAGGAATATGGTATCTCAGCTTTTGAGTTCATTGCACCTCACTGATCTTACCTTAGCAGGATTATATACTTCAATATTTTAAATGGCTACCCAAAACTCAAGTCCCGCAAACATTTTTTTTTTCATTCAGATAAGACACTGACCTAAAATAAATGTGGTGAACTTACATACGGAAATGAGGACACATACCATTTCTGGAGCTGAGAGAAAACAGAAGTAACAGTAGGAAACAAACACTCCACAGCATTATAATCTATAAACCTCTCTCAGACCAAGATCAGACTACATCACACCAGTATAGACCAGGATTCGTGAGTTCAGCAAAGCTCCTCTCGTATGTAACTCCTGACGAAGCTTTCCCACGGTTTAATCCAGGGATTAGCATCCATAGGCCAACTGAGATATCCTTTGATCTTTGGAAAAATTATCCTCCTCGCTCATCAGTGTCATGCATCCACAAAAAAAGACAATCAATTGGTTAGAGGTATCCATCTTCATGCATCCTAACTACATGTTGAACCCAAATAGGCCCGATTGCTGTCAACTTGGCTCTGATACCATATGTAAAATAACTTTTATACCTTAATGCTTTAAGTCATGTGTTTCCGAATTAGGTGTCTGCAAAAACATGTTTAGTAACCTTTCCTCCAATAAGCCTTATACTGTATTCATAACATCATCATCATGTAATAGAGAAGAAAAAATAAGTAAATAAATAAATTTGCACAACACAATAATACCAATGAGACAACCATATTCACGTGGTTCACCTCGTCCACGAGGCTACGTCCACCAATCAATTTGCTAGTTCCTTTATTACATTAAACCAATTACGCAGCACTTCCAGTACAATCTTCTTTCTTTTTCTCAATCAAGATTCTTTCCCTTCCAAGGAAGAGTAGAGAGGCTCCATGCTCTCTCTCAATATGCAAATCAGTGACAAAAAAAAAACTACATCCAAGGCTTACACAAATAAGGAAATAGTATTCAATGCACTTCCTTAGTATGTGTTTTTAGCCAACTCAGAAACAATAAAACTTCTTAGCAGGCGAGTATGTGCTTATTTAAAGACTAATAGGGGGTAGATCTCAGGCTCGGTAGGCCATCCGTTGCCAGAATGTTGGGCTTACTCACATCCAACAGGTTCGTTTATCTTAGTATGGGCAAGGTTTAATCATTATATTTCTTATAAAGAGGTGACTGTATCTTGCTGAGGGACCGGGCCAAGACTCCAACCGATACTTTAGGTTCAAGGTAGTACAAGGGAAAGCTCGATGACAGTATTTCGTGTGGAATTTATCAGAATAACAAAAGAACAAAACCAAATTTCAAGAATTCAGTCGATCTACTACATATGTAGATCAACGAAAATGAAAAAGGGGTCAACAAGATACAGAATACAGCATCCTGAATTGCATATTACAACACCCTTCAGTAGTAAGTTGGATGGCTGGTGAGCAATGACCGTGAGAAGCTTGTTAAGAAGCTTAACCAATTCATCCATTATGGATATTGTTATTCTTTGTAGTTGTAACTGACATATCTTGTAACTGATGTACATGAGTATCCAGAAGTGGGGTTGCTTTTTGCTAATGACCAAAACACTGTATTTAGGATACTGAGTGCATTATGCGCTATGCAATTTTAACTATAATCTAATGAAATATGATATTATTATAACTATTGTACGTTTGTCCATTGATTCTTTAAAAATGATTCTCTATAGATTTACACATCTATTTGGTGTGGGCGACAAAGATGACAAGCAAATCCCTGCAAGGTAATATCCACGAAAAGAACTTTTGTAGAGAAATTGCACTGGCCCCATTATCCAGTATTGCGGGATTTAGAAGATTTGCAAACTTATGTTGTAGAATATGGGAGAACTGCAATGTATATTTCTTAAAGCAGTAAGCCTATAACATAGCATTGTGGAATTCAATGCTGACAAGAAAATATTGTGGAAGTGGCAAAACCCAAAAGTGGTATTGCAAAACACAATAGCTGAAAATGCAGAACACAACAAAATCAAGAGGCAAACCTGATTTCAGAAGCACACCCGAAAATGCAAAACACAACAACCGAAAATGCAGAACACAACAAAACTGACAGGGGAACCTGATTTTTAGAAGCACAACTCTTCCTCGCAATAAAAGAAGGGGTTCCTTCTTTTCGTGAGCCTTCCTTTTCATCTCCCCTCGCAGGATTCCCCCAAATCGTGAGGTACCTTTTCCTCCCCAATAAACCGCGCAAAGAACTCTCCCTATAGCTCAACACTTGATGCTCAATATCAGGCAACCCTAGACTCAGTTCGTGACTTCTTCAATAGCCAGAAGCAAACGATCTTCATTCCTTGAGGTGAGCGAGGATTCCCCCAAAGCGAGGCGTAAATTCAGCCACTAACTGTGCCACACGAGTTTCTTTAGTTTTGCCGGTAACTAATTAATTAGGGGCATGCGTTCAGCTCAACTAGTCGTTGCCTTGCTCCCCAAGATACTTCTTTTAACTATAATTAAAGGTGAATAAACTTAGGTATAGCGTACGCT
Organism: Pseudotsuga menziesii; assembly: GCA_001517045.1. Classification (NCBI taxonomy): domain Eukaryota; kingdom Viridiplantae; phylum Streptophyta; class Pinopsida; order Pinales; family Pinaceae; genus Pseudotsuga; species Pseudotsuga menziesii. The sequence goes on along the minus strand of LPNX010783270.1, from coordinate 113,311 downwards.
CAAGAAGATGCCTCACAAATGTCCTTAACATTGGGAAGTATTTATAGAAGGATTTGTTTATTAATTAATTCACCTTAAAGCTTGGGGATTACTATGATTTATAAAGGTTCCTTAAAAGAATATCATCAAACTATATATTTTACTTGCCCTCCCTACCAACGTAGGATTTCCTTCCTCATCAGTTAATATATGTCTATACATGTATTAACTCCATCTATTTTCCAATATATGTCAATCACACTATGAATCTCTATATACTACTCAAGGTAGATGTCATGTCATTTTAATTATTAAGATGATATCTCCTAAGTTCAAGGGAGCTACTTCGTATAGTCCTCGTTGTAATTAATTCTTCAGATTTCTTTCTCAAAATATTTTAACCCATTGACGTTTTTGTACTGATAAAAAAATAAGTTGCAACCTACTTTATTGAGGCTTGTTTGTACTAGGATTGAGTGTTTCGCTAGGGCGTCTTGAGTTGGGATAAGTTGTATCCATGGTGGGTTTAGTTAGCCCTTTGTTAAGTTGTGTCATTGCATTACGTCTCCTAAGTATTTTCACTTAGGTGCTTAACTTTTTATAAACCACAAGGTGTTGTCTTGGTGGGGCCCTGGCCTTGAGCTCCTCACCCAACCGAGTACAATAACATGCAAAATTACAAAATATTCCAGGGCATACGAGAGGGATATTACAGTTTATGGTTTTAATTTATCTAATTTGTATAGTTTTGTATATTTTTCGTTCTAAATACTTTAAATCTAATTTGACCCAACATGTTATTTTTTATAATTTTTCTTTTTTATAGACATGTGACACCCCTAGGATGTGCACGGAAGGACTTACACATCTTCCCTTTACTGGGTTAAAGAATGCGCCTCTTTGGCACAAAGAAATACTTAATGCATACACCCATATGTCACTCTGTAGGCCCCACCCATATGTCACTATGTAAGCCCCCACAACTTAACTCTAAATTTTAATGTTAACTAATGGTGAAATTTTAGATGAGTGCATTTGTCAAACACTATGCTCTTGTAACTATCCAACTTAGTTTTCTTTACATATTCTTTTTTTAATAATGATGTATGTTAATTTTAGAGCACTATCAAGAACCATTCTATAAAAGAATGAAGGTACCTGGTTAGTTACCAAAAGTTAATAAACATAACTTTACATCTATATTAACAATATTAAATTATAAATAACTAAAAACTAATTAATTATTTTTAAAGTATATCATCTTATTCTAATATATATTACAATCTAATTAAAAAAAATAGACAATATATTATAATCTAATTCAAATAATTAAAAACTAATCAATTATTTTTAAAGTATATCATCTCATTCTAATACATATACAATCTCATTCAAAAAGAGAGTGTACATATTACACTCTAATTCAAAAAAGGAGTGTACATATTACACTATAATTCGAAAAAGGAGTGTATCCACACATTAAAGTGTTGTGCCCCTACCCAGCAGCCTTTAAAAAACATTATTTCATCAAACAAAATTGTATTTTGTTTTGATGAAATGTTTGAATTTCATATAGCAAACTTAAAGAATTAAAAGTTACTAAAATATTGACATTCCAAACATGAAATTCAATGTTTTTAAAGAAACCTTTGCAAACTATGGATTAGTTGACAAAATCACTATTTTGAAATTATTATTTTGAGTGGATACGTGTTAATAATTGGTCATAACTTAGTAGTGATTTCTTATCCAATCATTTATTATTCGACTATGTGGTTTTGTTTTGAAATTGGAAGGCTGATTATGGTATTGATGACACCTTATAAATGAGTAATTTTGATTCAATTATTCAACTTGGTAATTCTGATTCATTTAACGATGGATATTGAAAGATAAAATCATGCATTCAATTTAAGAGTTTGAAAAATATTTTACTAAGCCTATCTTATTATTTTTGATATATTATTAAAAGTGTTGAATAAGTAAAGATCAAATAAGTATATTTACAATTAATAGACTTTATTTATTTATTTATTATTTATACAAGATAAATAAATCTTTTAATTATTTTGTATAAATATAATAAATAAAGTTCTTTGATCTTTTAAATGTTTACCTAGAAAATTAGGTATAATTAACACTTTATTTTAATTTTATCATATTTGCAAAAATACCAGGAATTAATGTGAATTTTATAAAGGCTTAGAAATGAGCATATGTTTGCTTTTTATTGAAGATTATTGTGTGATTTATCCATTGGTTATTTGAATAACGACACGTGGTTATCAATGAAGATTGAAGGAGCTATTAATTCAATGGAAAGGTTTATGAATTTTGGGATCCTCATATTAAATCAGCTATCTGTTCTCTGATGTTGTAGAGATTTGAGAGATGCCAGCCGAATCTATGGATTATTATATTGCTAATAATAATAAAACAAATATTCTGTAGATGCTGAAATGTTTTAATTGCACATATTGAAACAAATCGCAGATTTTGAAAACGCCAAAAGAGCTGGAAAGATCATTGGTTAAGCTATTTATTTTCTTATGATTGAATTCTGTTTACACTTTTTTCTTTAATTAGGTTTTTTGTTTTTCATGTGCAGATGCTAAGGAGATTGTTATGATTCTGGAAATTGCTAGGAGACAAATTTTATTCTCTGTCAGTTATTAAAAACGCGTCCTCAAATAACAGGCGTTTTTCCAGGCCACGTTGTCAATAAATGGAGACAGATATGAAAAATACGCGACATGGGTTTTTCTCAGAACGGACCCATTTAGTTGTATTCACGAGGAGTTTTCCAAAAAGTGATGGATTCTGGGAGATTTCGGGGGTTTTCTGGACGCAATTTTTGCAGTTGCGGCCGACAAAATTTCACCTATGTAAAACCTAATTTGGATTCCGTTTTTGATTATTTAAGCAGACTCGAATTTGCTGAATGGGGAGGGTGGACGTGGAGGCTGCCAACGCTGAAGAGATTTCTCTCTTGTAAGCTTAGAAAATACTGCTGCCTGAGGTCGATAGTTGATGGAGAGGAGACAACAAGACTGTGGTTTGATTTATCTGCAATTTTAGACAGCTATTTGTCTTCAGCTACGATATGTTAAACTGGTGATATTTTTAATATATGTTTTTAGTTTGTATACTGGGCATATAGTTTTGATATTTATCAGTCTTGTCATTTCTTTTCTATTTTATCTATGTTTGTTATAATTCTCTAAAGAATTTTGCAAATATATATGTCTTGTACGATTATCGATTTTTAATATTTTTGATCTTGCTGATATGTCATGTTGTTTAATTAATGAATGATATCATTATTTATATAATATGTAATGATTACTGTATGGTTTTGTTAATGTTTAAATTTCTTTAAATATTATCAAGTATATTCATGCAGTATTCCTATCAGCATAGTTCGATTCCAGGTTTAATATTCTTTTCACTTTTGATAAGGATAAGATCGAAAATAGATTAATATGCTGTTTCTTTTAGATTATTTTATGGAAAACAGCCATTGAATTACATTAAGGTTCTTTCCTGATTTTTTTGTAATTAATGTATATTTCTTAAAAATACAATTTTGTAATTATTTTAACATGTTAATATTTGATTAATTTTGTGATTATTATATTATAAGTTAAGATTAATTGCATAGATTTAGTTCATAGACTATTATTAATTATATTAATAATTCATTAGTAATTAGATTAACTAGTTTAATTTTCTACATTTGTTAACAAGTTTGTTGTGTATATTTGTAGGTATTTAATAAATTTAACAAAAGTTTCGTTTCAGTTTTAGACTTTCAGGCTAACAGAGCCTTTAAACCTGTCGAAAGCAACCATCCCAAACAGCTTGGAACCTGCTCTAAGGATCTCGGTCTGGGTTGTCTTTTCCGTTACGTGCATATTCACATATGCGCGTCAACATTGGTGCTAGAAGGAGGGCCAGTAGATGACAAGTTAGTCTACTGGAGCTATATTATTGATTAATGGCTTCTGTTTCGATTTGGAGATGTTTTTCTCGAAAAATTATGGTTGATACTCCAGCAAGTATAGTTGATCTCTTAACTGAAAACAAGTTTAATGGTGAGGAAGTAATATCTGCATATGAACATGTTTTACATTTTCTTGATCAGTGTACCTTTCACGAGATTACTGATAAAGATGTCCTGTGCATATGCTTGACTCTTACTTTTGAAGGACGAATCAAGAAATGGTGTGAAACCTTGCCCGTAGCTTCTATTCATTCTTTCAAGCATTTAATTAGTGCATTCTTAGTTTCTTTTGGGAATTATGATTTCATTAGTTTGTGCACTGAATTAATAAATTTAAGGAAAGACAAAGATGAATCAGTGGAAGACTTCATTGATAGATGTATTCATCTTTGTTATAGATTTCCTTTGAAAGATATTCCTTGTTTAGGTGAATGGTTTCATCATTTGATTCTTTCAAATGAACAAGATTTAGAAGCTAACCAATCTGAATTTTTATATAATGATCATTCACAGTTTGATTTAGTTCTTCATGAAAATTCTGAAAATTTAGAAGTGGAAGAAAACCAATCTTGTTTGACAACGTTTTTCACTTTTACGGATGTGGATTTTGAAGAACATGATATTTCAAATTATGATATGTCAATATCTTCGTTGAAAGAGAAAGAAGTTTATGAAGAAAATTGTCATGTTTCTACTTCTATTTCAGAAAGAAAAGAAATTGAATCTAAAACTTCTAGTTTGGCTGAAGAGATTGAAGATTAATCTTGTGGAGATCTTATCATTGATCATTTTATCTCATCTCCATTAGTTCTTGATTTTTCTTATTCTAAAGAATCCAATGAATTTCTACCACATCTATATTCTTATGATGAACATAGTAAAACCTCAGATAACTTATTATGTTCAGATTTTTCTGTGGATCGTGTCACGGATATTAATCAGTTTATCCTAGAAGAAAAAACCAAATCACCCATAGATTTATCTTTTGAAGATGAACTATTTAGTGAAGAATCTTCCTGTAATGATATTTCTTATCCACGAAAAGAATTTCATTCTCTTAATGCTTCAACATATTTTTCTTTGTACCCTGATATTTTTGATCAAGAGGCAATGCATAGTTCCTATTATTATGATTTTGATTTTACATTGTCACAATCTTATGCGGTACAATACAATCATGATTTACATTTAGAAAATGAAGAGATGAATCCTTCTTCCCTTAAAACATTTCATCAATTACATACATGGGAATTAGGAAATATTCAAACAAGCGGACTTGAAGAAATGTCTTATGATTTATCAAAATTCTTAGATCAACAATCTTATCATAATCAGTCGCTTGAGTTTGAAAATCAATCTGGAACAGGTAAAGTCAATGTTGATCATCATTTTATTTTACATCTTATAATAATTAATGATGATTTTTCACTTACTTTGTTGGATTCCATTAATTCATCTCAAGTTAGTGATTATGAGGAATTTAATCCCTATCAAATTGATCAGGATATTAATCATAATGTGGAGAAAACTCTTGAATTTGAATTTAAGAAAAATGAATTTGAATTTCATGATCTTTTT
>LPNX010783270.1:44802-104503 GCA_001517045.1 Pseudotsuga menziesii | reverse complement strand
CCTTTAAACCTGTCGGAAGCAACCATCCCAAACAACTTGGAACCTGCTCTAAGGATCTCGGTCTGGGTTGTCTTTCCCGTTACGTGCATATTCACATATGCGCGTCAACATAAAGGAAATTGAAAAGTTCGATTAGTTTTCTTTTCCAAATTTATCCTGTAGTCGTGAAGCTACCAAAACAATTCTCGATCAAGTCAAGTAAACTAAGAAATGAATATTTCTAGAGAATTTAATATAATATAAAATTGTCAAACACATATAATATAAAATTGTCAAACACAGAAAACAAAATAGTCCCATGTTCCATAAATTCTCATTCAATAAAATATGAAATTGTCAAGTAAACTAAGAAATGAATATTTCTAGACAATTGTCAAAGACAGAAAACAAAATAGTCCCATATTCCATAAATTCTCATTCAATAAAATATAAAATTGTCAAAACAGTCCCATGTCCCATAAATTCTCATTGAGTTCCTGGTGCTTAAATCGGATTCTTTAATTTCTCCTGTATTTCAAATACATTATTGTTGTCAGTACTGCTTCCACTTCTACATACATTACTCATGCTCTCGTTGTCATTATTTTTGGTGCTTCTTGAACTTCTACTTCTACTGTTACACTACATTCTTCTCCTTCATTCATTCTCCTCTCCTCTCTTCTTGCTGTTCAACTAATTGAGGGGATGTTGTCGTCCCACTGTTACTCCCACTCTCACTGCCCTCGTTTTCATTTGACTTTTCACATTCTTCTTTTTCTTTCATTCTACTGGATCCCCCCTCCTCTTTCACTTCCTCCGCCGCTTCTTCTGGGTGCTCCTTCTCCTCTTCTTCTGGTTGCCTGTGTCGTCCTTGTGATCATCTTGGTCTTCTTAGTAACAGTTTCACTCGCAATGTAAATTCATCTAACAATGACGTCATGCAAACATAATTCTTAAGTATGTGCAACATTTCTTGTCCCTCCTTAATTTCCACCTGCTCCAAATTCATAATCACACATTATTCACATTCTCATTCTCATTTATATGTGAAACAAAATAGAAAAACAAGAACAACATGACTTACTTGTTGAACGTCTCTACTGTGTATAATTGATTGGTTTCCACTGTTCTCCAGTGTAATATGGCGGACTGGTGTAAATGGAACATCTTTAATAATGTGCCATTTCACCGGAAATTTACCCCTCCTTTGCCAGAAATCTGTCGTAGCCTCGACATCTACTGGCCCGACCATTTCAGCGACGCCACAGAAATTTGTGCTTCCATTGATCTGCGTTCCCATTCCCACCAACATGAGCATATATAACAACAATATATCTAAGAAAATGAAACTGAAAGAAATTGCGGGAAGGTGAAGATGGCTCTAATTAACCGAGAAAAGAGAAAAGTAAGAAGACTGGGCAGTTACTTTGAATCTGGTCCCCCTGGGAAGCTTCATGGTAAGCTGCATTTAATTCGCGATTCCCCATAGGAGTGGTTGCACCCCAAACTCGATGTCTAATACTGTTTAGCACGTCCTCCTTGTTGCAATATTTTATAACGAAAAATTTAGCATTTTCGTATCTGGTGTTAAATCCTGGATGGTTGTACTCATGATCACTTAGGGTTTCTCGGTTGCGATTTTTTGTGGATGTCCTTATTTGCATAGATCCGGCACCATTTGGTGTAGAATCGAATCCCCATCCCCTAGCCGGTTGCAGTTGTGTTCAAAAAAATATTTTGTTTCCTTGTTTATTGATCCTATGATTGGAACACATCATTCAATGACAAAGATATGTATTTACATGGACTAGTGCACATTCCAACCTTTTATAGAGCATTGGATGGATAGGTGTTTGGAAGAAATCCCTCTAATATCCGGGAGATTCCATTGTATTTTATTAGAACATTATGGGTTGAGATTGTTTTAGGTCATCATATCAACTACGTTGACATTCATGAATTCCAAGGGGTGGGTCATTGTTTTGCACAAGATCAAGAAAATCCAAGCATGACCCATTAAGACGGCCCCACCCTCACGAATGATTTTAAGGAACCATACTTATTTAAAAGTGTATAAATAATGGCAAATATTACCAATTCTTAAAACGCCAACTATAAAATGATTCGCCATATTTTTCAAAAAATATTTTAATTTCCAAGGATTTTATATCATTTATATAATAATTTGGCAATTTTTAGGGTAAAATTTTTTTACCCCATCAAAATTGGGCGAAAGAAGGCTTCAAAAACTGTGAATCTTTTTTGGGAGACAAACATGGAAAAATAGCCCATTGTGCTAAAATTTTCCCCTAAAATTATCCCTGCCCACCCTCTTAGGTGGAAGCATAACCATGCTTCCAACTATCCTCCCATTTCAAATAAGATTTGTCAATCCCAAACATCCATTTCCTCTTACACATGTAGCTTACTTATTGAATTTTCTTGTGAGGAGATATCATTGAGTGGCGGTGGAGGAGAAGTTGGGACTTCCATCCATTCAACAGAGGACATGAAACATATTTCGCAGTTACCTAATTTTTATCATCCTCATCGATGATTGAGATGAGGGAAAACTTGTTATGGAACGATCGAGGCTCATGCACATGACCATTTCATGAAGCAGGTTAGGATGAAATCATCTCTTTTTACATTAGTGAATATATATTAGTGTCATCGTTTTCTATATCTAATTATTTTCTATGTGTAGTTCCTATGGTTTGATAGAACGCCTCCATTGCCGATAGATGTATCAGTTCCATTTTCCACAATTGGTGCAACAATTGCAGTAATATGTTTGGTGGGTTTTTCTCACACACAAGTAGTATTGAACCTTTACTAATAGTAAATTATTTATCTCGCCAGGTATTTCAGGATTTAATATAAAATAGAATTATTACTGATATAATATTATGTTTACCGATATCATTGTTCCATTTCCACACCTTGGCACATCTAGCACTCCACAACCATCACCGCCTATGTGTACATATCGTTCCCATCATATGCATCATGTGCAATGTTAAATTTAGTTTTTATTTGTTATTTTAGATGTTATATTTTATTTTGCATAATTTTCACGTCTTTGCATTAGTCTAAAATATTCAAATTTTTTATGTATTCCTCATCAATTCTTAAAATGCCAACTATAAAATGTTTGGCGATATTTATCAAAAAATATTTTAATTTCCAAGGATTTTATATCATTTATATAATATTTTGGAGATTTTTAGGGTGAAAAACATTTAACCGATTAAAATTGTAGAAACAGGGCTTCAAAAAATGCAAAATGGGAAATCGCTTTTTGGAGAAAAAACTCTAAAAATAGCCCATGGGATAAATTTTGCCCCTAAAATTATCCCTGGTGGAAAAAAATAAGATGTCCCTAAATCTAAAAATTGAGTTGCATGGATATGTAAACAAATAAAGCAAATAATCAGAAATTTTTTAATATGGCATATAAATGAAAAAACTAAAACCGTGAATTACACAGAAGTGAAATGCCATACATGAGTTTGAATAAGAAACCTATGGATGTAGCTTATGTTAAAAAGCCATAACATATAAATAACTATATACGCAATGTGTAATATCAATAAAAATTACACAAGCACAGCTTAACAAGTACCGTACAATAACTCGTGCCATTTATGAACCAGAACATCTAGCAGTGCCCAAGGAGGGCCACGATGGATAGGAAGTTCACACCTAAGTGAAGTTCGAGTGGTAAACTGTGATCTGAACTACTCACTTCGATTGCTGAAGGAATGGAAATAAACATAATAGAATTCGCAGTTTCTTCAATTGAAACAGGATGTGGCAAAGCTGCAGAACGTGCTTGTTCTCTCTTAGCTTGTGCAACTGCAATAATATGCTTCATAGATGTAGATGGGGTAGCAATGTCAGAATCATTTGACATAGTTCTGAATTTTACTTCTTTTGCAACATCTGTACCTGTAACATAAGAAAAAAAGATAAGAAAAAAAAAGAAACCTGGACTATCTCTTGCTATTATTGAAACCATCGCCACCAAAAGAACCTGGGCTATCTCTCACTATTATAGTACCATAAAATGTATTGTTGTAGAAATTGCATCTTATTTTAGCAAGGTGATGTCTCTACTTGCATGCTCTCACTCGCCTATGAACTTTATTGGCAACATTTGTTTCCTTCTTGTTAAAGGTACGAGGAAAAATATTTGTTTGTTTGCATTTGGTTTTAACAGAAATGTCAAGTCTTACCTAATCGTTGCCAAGGTAAGTTCTGCCCAGGGCCTTTCTAAGAGGGAAGGCCCTCACCTTTTTGGATCAATTGTGTTCTTGTGTTTTGATTTATAATTTCACATGTTATACTCTATTTGACAATGGAATAATCAAATAAGAAATATTGCAATTTTACCATGGGCGCTAAACTCTATTGTATATGAAATTAGACCACATGTTTTTAAGGAATCCATTTTTTCTTTTTTGAGCCAAAATATCTTCTAAAACCTTACAAACTCTTCTTGGTGATTTGTCATTGTGAAGTATAGTTATGAACCTATTGCAAAATCCCAAAACTTCATAGTGGAGACACTCTATTAAATTTGCTACATTGATTCCACTTCAGGAAAACGTTTTTGTTTATATAAGATAATCGCTTGCCACTTCGCAATCAAATTTGGGCATTCCTCGACGGTATGGTCTGCATCACTGCAATAGGTACACTGAGACTGTATATTTGGACAACCCCTTAGATAATATCCCAATACTCCACAATTATAGCACATTACTCGTCTGTGGCCTCGTCCATAGCTCCTCCGCAACTAAATCCTCCATTAGGACCTCCGTGGAATCGTCCTCACACTCCTCCTTGCTGTTGGTATGGTTGTTGGTTATATTGTGGCTGGCTGAACTGCTACGACTCATTAGGCTTCTTACTAAGAGAACAAAGTAATATGATCTAGTGCATGATAGTGACGAGTTGTGTGCATTGTGCCATGAGCACTTTGCTCTGTTGCGATATGGAGAACTACCTCTCTTGAGGAATATGGTGCAAGGATTGCGAGACTTTATGAATGAGAAGATTGAAATGTGCAAGGGATCGCCACTCAACCAGCATTGAAACATATCTTTTCCACCCCAATGAGATGAAATCAAAAGATATTCTCTATTCAATCTATTTGGATGTGCGAGAGACCATGATTTCTTCATCATTAATAAGGAGAGTGTATAATGTTTCCTTGATTGATGATTCATCTTGCAAAATTCAAGGAAAATCATATTCATATCAGCAAGGTACCAACCAAGAAACAAAGGCCTCATTACCCTCAAGTTCAACGAGTAAAGTCTTAGACAAAGAGAGACCACTTAAACGAACCAATAGAATTGTTGGTTATAGATAATGCAATGTGCTTTAATTTCATCCTAATTTCAAGACAGCTTGAACAATGGATATGCCTTAAGGTGTTTTAGGTCCCAAGCCATAGATACAATGAGGTTATGACAAAAACTGGGTTGACTAGAGTCAAAGGATTAAATTAGAGAATGTTTATTGGTGCTTGCAACTGTTATCTCTCTTCTATAGTGGCTTAAGAATCTCTTCTTCCTATAGACATGAGAGAGGATTCAGAGAGACTATGTCACAAAGAATATCAAACCCATAGTGCAAGAGGAACACATGGTTCAAAGAGATGATAAAGTGAAACCCCATGGTTGATAGAATTCATCAATGAGATGTTGTAATGAACCTTGCTATGGATGGGACTATTTTTTCGCGCTGATTGGTTATGACTTCTCATTGAGAGATATCACCAGCATAGATCCATATTAAAAGGGGATCTATCAAATATCTTGATGTGCAAACCCATTTTTAGAGTGGAAATGTTGAGTAAGGGTGTAATGCAAGTTTATGGTTTTAATTTATCTAATTTGTATAGTTTTGTATATTTGTTGTTCTAAATACTTTAAATCTAATTTCACCCGACATGTTATTTTTTATAATATTTTCCTTTTTATAGACATGTGACACCTCTAGGATAAGCATGGAAGGACTTACACATCTTCCCTTTACTGCGTTGTAGAATGCGCCTCTTTGGCACAAAGAAACACTTAGTGCATACACCCATATGTCACTGTGTAGGCCCCAGCCATATGTCACTATGTAAGCCCCCACAACTTAAGTCTAAATTTTAATGTTAACTAATGGTGAATTTTAGATGAGTGCATTTGTCAAACACTATGCTCTTGTGACTATCCAACTTAGTTTTTTAACACATTCTTGTGACTATCCAACTTAGTTTTCTTTACATATTCTTTTTTTAATAATGATGTATGTTAATTTTAGAACACTATCCAGAACCATTCTATAAAAGAATAAAGGTATTTGGTTAGTTACCAAATGTTGATAAACATAACTTTACATCTATATTAACAATATTAAATTATAAATATCTAAAAACTAATTAATTATTTTTAAACTATATCATCTTATTCTAATATACATTACAATCCAATTAAAAAAAATGTGTACAATATATTACAATCTAATTCAAATAATTAAAAACTAATTAATTATTTTTAAAGTATATCATCTCATTCTAATAGTCCCATTCAAAATAGTCCCATGTCCCATAAATTCTCATTCAGTTCCTGGTGCTTAAATCGGATTCTTTAATTTCTCCTGTATTTCAGATACATTATTGTTGTTGGTACTGCTCCCACTTGTACATACACTACTCATGTTCTCGTTGTCATTATTTTTGGTCTTTCTTGAACTTCTACTTCTACTGTTACAGTACATTCTTCTCCTTCATTCATCCTCCTCTCCTCTCTTCTTGCTGCTCAACTAATTGAGGTGAAGTTGTCGTCCCACTGTTACTCCCACTCTCACTGCCCTCGTTTTCATTTGACTTTTCACATTCTTCTTTTTCTTTCATTCTACTGGATCCCCCCTCCTCTTTCACTTCCTCCGCCGCTTCTTCTGGGTGCTCCTTCTCCTGTTCTTCTGGTTGCGTGTGTCGTCCTTGTGATGATCTTGGTCTTCTTAGTAACAGTTTCACTCGCAATGTAAATTCATCTAACAATGACGTCATGCAAAGATAATTCTTAAGTATGTGCAACATTTCTTGTCCCTCCTCAATTTCCACCTGCGCCAAATTCATAATCACACATTATTCGCATTCTCATTCTCATTTATATGTGAAACAAAATAGAAAAACAAGAAGAACATGATTTACTTGTTGAACGTCTCTACTGTGTATAATTGATTGGTTTCCACTGTTCTCCAGTGTAATATGGCGGACTTGTGTAAATGGAACATCTTTAATAATGTGCCATTTCACCGGAAATTTACCCCTCCTTTGCCAGAAGTCTGTCGTAGCCTCGAAATCTACTGGCCCGACCATTTCAGCGACGCCACAGAAATTTGTGCTTCCATTGATCTGCGTTCCCATTCCCACCAGAAATTTATAACAACAATATATCTAAGAAAATGAAACTGAAAGAAACTGCGAGAAGGTGAAGATGGCTCTAATTAGGATTAAAAAACTAACCGAGAAAAGTAAGAAGACTGGGCAGTTACTTTGAGTCCGGTCCCCATGTGCAGCTTCATGGTAAGCTGCATTTAATTCGCGATTCCCCATAGGAGTGGTTGCAGCCCAAACTCGATGTCTAATACTGTTTAGCACGTCCTCCTTGTTGCAAGATTTTATAACGAAAAACTTAGCATTTTCGTATCTGGTGTTAAATCCTGGATGGTTGTACTCATGATCACTTAGGGTTTCTCGGTTGCGATTTTTTGTGGATGTCCTTGTTGGGATAGATCCGGCACCATTTGGTGTAGAATCGAATCCCCATCCCCCAGCCGGTTGCAGTTGTGTTCGTAATTGATATTGAGGTGGTGATTGCAACTGATAAAAGTTGTGGTTGTTGGTATGGTTATAATAATAAGGGTAAACCCCATTATATCCATTCATATGGGCATCAGCTGGATAAAACCCATTATATCCATTCATATGGTTATAATAATAAGAACCGTAAGGAGCATGTTGTGGCGGTACTGCAGCATATGGCGCATATTGAGCTGCTTGTTGCGGTACTGCAGCATATGGCGCATATTGAGCTGCTTGTTGTGGCGGTACTGCAGCATTTGGCGCATATTGAGTTGCAAAATATCCAGAATTTGCCATTGTTGCCAAATAACTCGGGTGCGCTTGGCCTCTCTAGAAAGAAACTTATGAAGAGAGGGAACAGACGTAGTAAGATGACAGTAATAACTGCACTGCACTTTGAAAAAACAGACAGTTATATGCTTGTAAGCTACTGCCGCCGTAGACGAACCAATTAAAAAAATTTAAAATTGGATCGCCACTTATCCAACCCAGAAGCCTCCAATGATCGCCACTTATCCAACGTGCTAAATGTTTACTTCCACGCTACTTATTTATATGTATCATAACAGACGTAAGTGATATTTTTGTGGTTTACATCTATGTATGATACATAGGTAGGTGGTATATCATACATAGGTAGGTGGTAGTTTTTTGTTGGTCGGCCTTTCCATCTTCAGTTTAGTATGAATTATGGGACAAAGGCTATTTTCCATCTCATATTAAATTAGTATGGAGGGTTTTAAAGCTGACGGTGGGACCGAAAGGTTGATGGACTTACCTAGCTTAAAATGTCTAAGAAAAATTATTGGGATATTGCAGAAAGGTAAATTTATTTCATTTTTTTAAAATTTATAATAAGTAAATAAAATAATATTATATTGTTTTTAAAATTAGTATAATCATACAAACGTGGAGCAAAACTTGAACCCACCATCACCTAACAAAGATATAATAAATACCAATTCGGAACCTACAAATAAAAATGATGAAATTAATGTGGAGGATTCATTCAATACCAATTGGGAACCTACAAATAAAAATGATGAAATTAATGTGGAGGGTTCATTCTTTAAGAGGGTTAATACAAGATTATTAAAAACACTAGAGCCCTCATCTATTTTAGTGTCTACATAATTAAAGATCATTATTTCATCAATTGTTGATGTCCAAGGCCAATTATCTAATATTTACAATTATACATCTAGTATGTTTGACTATTAAAGGGTGGGTTTAATTAGAGACTAGATGAGAGATCTTAATATTTCAAAACAATATTTTGTTTCCTTGTTTATTGATCCTATAATTGGAACACATCATTCAATGACAAAGAGATGTATTTTCATGGACTAGTGCACATTGCAACCTTTTATAGAGCACTGTATGGATAGGTGTTTGTTAAAAATACCTGTAATAATCGAGAGGTTCCATTGTATTTTATTAGAACATTATGGGTTGAGATTGTTTTAGGTCGTCATATCAACTACGTTGACATTCATGAATTCCAAGGGGTGGTTCATTGTTCTGCACAAAATCAAGAAAATCCAAGCATGACCCATTAAGACGGCCCCACCCTCATGGATTATTATAAGGAACCATACTTATTTAAAAGTGTATAAATGTTGGAAAATATTACCAATTCTTAAAACGCCAACTATAAAATGATTGGCGATATTTTTCAAAAAATATTTTAATTTCCAAGGATTTTGTATTGTTTATATAATAATTTGGCGATTTTTAGGGTAAAACTTTTTTACCTCATCAAAATTGGGCGAAACAGAGCTTCAAAAATTGCAAAACGGTGAATCTTTTTGGGAGAAAAACATGGAAAAATAACCCATCGGGCTAAAATTCGCCCCTAAAATTATCTGTGCCCACCCTCTTAGGTGGAGGCATAACCATGCTTCCAACTATCCTCCCATTTCAAATAACATTTGTCAATCCCAAACATCCATTTCCTCTTACACATGTAGCTTAATTATTGAATTTTCTTGTGAGGAGATATCATTGAGTGGCGGTGGCGGAGAAGTTGGGACTTCCATCCATTCAACAGAGGAAATGAAACATATTTCCCAGCTACCTACTTTTTATCATCCTCATCGATGATTGAGATGAGGGAAAAATTGTTATGGAACGATTGAGGCTCATGCACATGACCATTTCATGAAGCAGGTTAGGATGAAATCATCTCTTTTTACATTAGTGAATATATATTACTGTCATCGTTTTCTATATCTAAATATTTTCTTTGTGTAGTTGCTATAGTTTGATAGAACGCCTCCATTGCCAATAGATGTATCAGTTCCATTTTCCTCAATTGGTGCAACAATTGTAGTAATATGTTTGGTGGGCTTTTCTCACACACTAGTAGTATTTAACCTTTACTAATAGTAAATTATTTATCTTGCTAGGTATTTCAGTATTTCATATAAAATAGAATTATTACTGATATAATATTATGTTTACTGATATCATTCTTCCATTTCCACACCTTGGCACATCTAACACGCCACAACCATCACCGCCTAGTGTGTACATATCGTTCCCATCATATGCATCATGTGCAATGTTAAATTTAGTTTTTATTTGTTATTTTAGATCTTATATTTTATTTTGCATAGTTTTCACGTCTTTGCATTAATCTAAAATATTCAAATTTTTTATGTATTCCTCACCAATTCTTAAAATGCCAACTATAAAATGTTTCGCGATATTTATCAAAAAATATTTTAATTTCCAAGGATTTTATATCGTTTATATAATATTTTGGAGATTTTTAGGGTGAAAAACGTTTAACCCACTAAAATTGGGAGAAACAGGGCTTCAAAAAATGCAAAATGGCGAATCATATTTTGGAGAAACCCCCCTAAAAATAGCCCATCGGATAAATTTTGCCCCTAAAATTATCCCTGCTGGAGAAACATAAGATGTCTCTAAATCCAAAAACTTAGTTGCATGGATATGTAAACAAATAAAGCAAATAATCAGAAAATTTTGAATATGATAAAGCTAGAATATGGCATATAAATGCAAAAACTAAAACCGTGAAATACAGAGAACTGAAATTCCATTCATGAGTTTGAATAACAAGCCTAAGGATGTAGCTTATGTAAAAAAATATAATATATAAATAACTATATACGCAATGTCTAATATCAATAAAAAGTACACAAGCACAGCTTAACAAGTACCGTACAATACCTCGTGCCATTTATGAACCAGAAGAGCTAGTAGAGACCAAGAAGGGCCATGACGGATATGAAGTTCACCACCTAAGTGAAGTTCAAGTGGTAAACTGTGATCTGAACTACTCCCTTGGATTGGTGAAGGAATGGAAATAAACATAATAGAATTCGCAGTTTCTTCAATTGAAACAGGATGTGGCAGAGCTGCAGAACGTGCTTGTTCTCTCTTAGCTTGTGCAACTGCTATAATATGCTTCATAGATGTATATCAGGTAGCAATGTCAGAATCATTTGACATAGTTCCAAATTTTACTTCTTTTGCAACATACGTACCTGTAACATAAGCAAAATTGATAAGAAAGGAAAAGGAACATGGACTATCTCTTGCTATTATTGAAACCATTTCCATCAAAAGAACCTGGACTATCTCTTACTATTATAGTACCATAAAATGTATTGTTACATAAATTCCATCTTATTTTAGCAAGGTGATGTCTCTACTATCATGCTCTCACTCACCTATGAACTTTATTGGCAACATTTTTTGCCTTCTTGTTAAAGGTATGGGGAAAAATATTTGTTTGTTTGCATTTGGTTTTAACAGAAATGTCAAGTCTTACCTAATCATTGCCAAGGTAACTTCTACTCAGGGCCTTTCTTAGAGGGAAGGCCCTCACCTTTTTGGATCAATTGTGTTCTTGTGTTTTGATTTATAATTTCACATGTTATACTCTATTTGACAATGGAATAATCAAATAAGAAATATTGCAAGTTTACCATGGGCACTAAACTCTATTGTATATGAAATTAGACCACATGTTTTTAAGGAATACATTTTTTCTTTTTTGGGCCAAAATCTCTTCTGAAACCTTAAAAACTCTTCTTGGTGATTTGTCATTGCGAATTAAAGTTATGAACCTATTGAAAAACCCCAAAAATTCATAGTGGAAACACTCTATTAAGTTTACTACATATATTCCACTTCAGGAAAACGTTTTTGTTTATATAAGATAATCGCTTGCCACTTCGCAATCAAATGTGGGCATTCCTTGACAGTATGGTTTGCATCACTACAATAGGTACATTGAGACTGTATATTTGGACAACCCCTTAGATAATATCCCAATACTCCACAATTATAGCACATTACTCGTGTGTGGCCTCGTCCATAGCTTCTCCGCAACTAAATCCTCCATTAGGACCTCCGTGGAATCGTCCTCACACTCCTCCTTGCTGTTGGTATGGTTGTTGGTTATATTGTGGCTGGCTGAACTGCTACAACTCATTAGGCTTCTTACTAAGAGAACAAAGTAATATGATCTAGTGCATGATAGTGACGAGTTGTGTGCATTGTGCCATGACCACTTTGATCCGTTGTGATATGAAGAACTACCTCTCTTGAGAATATGGTGCAGGGATTGCGAGACTTTATGAATGAGAATATTGGAATGTGCAAGGGATCGCCACTCAACAAGCATTGGAACATATCTTTTCCACCCCAATGAGATGAAATCAAAAGATATTCTTTATTCAATCTATTTGGATGTGCGAGAGATGATGATTTCTTAATCATTAATAGGGAGAGTGTATAATGTTTCCTTGATTGATTATTCATCTTGCAAAACTTGGATTTATTTTATGAAGACTGAGTATGAAGTGTTATTTAAATTTAAATAGTACGAAGCCTTGAAACCACTTATACTATGAAACGAGAACTCGACACAGTTCTCCTTTTTCTCTCTCCTAATTTTAGTAGCTATTATTACCTTTGTTTCAAAAAGGGTTGATACTAGTATCACACATTTTCATTTTGAGACTTTTTTTGGGGAATTTGAATAATCTTTGTCGTAAAATATTTTTAATTTCTATTTTCAAGTGATTTTTTAGAAATTTAACAAATATCATACATTAAGAAACAAGTGATAATGAAAAACATATGCATTTTGCAATTTTTTATTTAAAATAAGACATTTGGATGGACAAAGCAAGACTTTTTTATTGACAAAATTGTAAAAAAATCAAGAAAATAAATACATTTAAAGTCATATTTGATGGATTTCAGAGAATTTTTGTATAAAAATGATACAAGTTTATTTTATTTTCCAAAAAGTGGCCAATTCACATAAATTCAAGAAAAACTATACCACATGTATGTAAATAACATATTAAAAACATTATATATAGAAAATTTATTTCTAAAATAAAGTCTGAAAGTCAAAACATTACAAATATATCTTATCAAAAAGTTGTCAAAGTTCACATTTTCTTCAAGACATGAAACTAACCAACAATATCATGCAGGCCAAATTCTTCATCGAAATTGGAATTTTCTGAGCTTGGATTTCTTCATGGACATCAATTTACTCTTTCATTAGGTCTTATATGTCTTCAAGATTCCCAAAGTGCTCCTCTACAAGCATCCCTCCTAATAGGGGTTGAAGCTCTTTTAACATCTTCGACACAAGTGTTTCATTAAAATTAAAAAAACTACATTAAAAAAAATTGCATCAATATTACATTATATTGAATTGGTCAATATAAATGAATGCAAATAACCAATTCAACTTATTCAATTCATTTATTCAAATTTTTTCATGATCTCTATTCATGTCGAATTATTTTTACCCAATCAATGCAAATGACCTATTCAACTTATTCAATGCGTTTATTTTTGTGAATAGACAAAATGGCTTGTTGCTAATGATGCCATCTTCATTATTGTCACAAAATATAGTAAATAGAGAAAAGCCATGGCTTTTATTAATTTCATTTATTCAACTCATTTCATGATCTCTATTCATGTCGAATTATATTTCCCCAATGAATGCAAAACACCAATTCAATTTATTCAATGCATGTATTTTTGTGAATAGACATAATTGCTTCTTACCAATGATGCCATGTTCATTAGTGTCACAAAATATAGTAAATAGAGGAAATCCATGGTTTTTATTACAATTACATATTTTAAATTTTGGTTTTATGTTTTGTGGTTGGGAAAATGTAAATTAGAAAGGGTAATTACTACAAGTTTTGTTCCTATATATGATTTTTTATTATTATTTAATTGTAATGAATATTTAATTAAAAAAAAGTCATTTACAAAATAAATATTGATATAGATAGTTACATAGCAAGGCCATTGTTGGTGAATGGTAAGAACTATAACAATATATACCAATTATTTTTTTATTGAACGTAATAATATATACCATGGGGACAATCTAGTAATAATTGTAACAAATAAAGAATAAGTAGGTGTGGTATGGCCTCCATGAGAACATTTTGACATATAATTTGTGTTTAACTGATGAAGCGAATCCATTCCTCTTTGTTGGGAACACCTCCATTCACAATGGTCACCACGTAGTACCCCGATGGAGCCACAACTGAGTTCAGTGGAGCCGTCAAACCAACTAAATACCTGAAATGCAACTATTTATAGTAGGGAATAGTGGAATCGAACCACCAATCTTTTGCATTATTGCAGATGCTCTACCATTGAGCTATGACCCTGCAACTTTTTGAAATACCAAAACTTGATCTCATGTTTGAAAGTATTGTAAAAAATGAATTGTGTTAAATTTGATCAAATTTTGAAATCTCTTATGTTAACATCAAAATTAAATATTTAATATAACAATTAAAGTATAATATATTTAAAAAAACAAGAGAATTATTAGACTAAATACAAACTTTGACATTTTTTCCTAATCCATTAGGATATGTTAAAATAACTAAGAGTTGTAATCTTTCATAACTATTTGGATTTTTTTGTTGCCTTTCTTACAATAAATTATCTTTTCCAAAATTTTATGATCTTCCTCTCTAAGTGCCCCAATGTAGGATTTAACATTAAGTTTATAAATGGAATAGTAGTTTTCAATGAATTATCTTTTCCAAAACTTTATGGTCTTCCTCTCCACGTGCCCCAATGTAGTATTTAACATTAATTTAATAAACGGAATATTAATGCACAACATTTTAATTAAGATTCGGGTGTGTGCAAGAAGTTGAGGGTCTCTTTTGGCGCGTTAGATGCAATACAAAACTGAAAAACCAGACATCCATCAACTTGCATGGATATTTTGAGACACTTACACAATGAATCTTGCGATCAGTAAAAAACAAGAAATGTAGGAAATTGAATGACCTTTCCAAATATATATATTTTTTTCTATTGAAAATGTTGTTAACTATCTAAAGTTAGATAAATTTTAATGGGTGCTTTTTATTTTTATGACAAATTATAAGGTATATGTTTATGTGGGTGCAGTGTCTGAGTGTCTAAATGATGGAATAAACTTATGAAAACCGGTATACATATAGAGAACATATAGGACTAGTGCACGACTATTTTTCCAATAATAAAAATAATTTTTTTAATTTTTTTTTAATTATCTAAGAGATCAAACCTCGAAAACGGTACATCATTTGTGGGTGCAACATTTGAATGTCTTAATGCAATTATTTGGAAATGGGTTTTTTATAACATGTAGAGATTGGTGTTCTTTAGTGCACCATACAATTTATTTTTAAATGGTTGAGAAACGAAAGAGATATGGACGAAACACTACCAGTGTGTTTTTTGAGTTGAGGAGTGATGACAAAAGATAAATAAGAAAAAAATAGAAAAATTATGTATTCTTGTTAAAATTTACCTATTTAGAATCTGCAAAAAAAACCATATCTGTTTCTAAAATCTCATAAAAAATGGAGGTGTGCAGCATAATCAGACGAACCACTAAACATGAGCATATTGAAAATTTGGATATAATGTTAAATTAGCCATGGTTAATCATACTCCAAGGAACATGTATGTTGAATCCAAAGCAAAGTACAAAGCAGACACATAGGCATAGGAATTCCATGAAAGCATGGGTGGAGGCTCAGCCTTATCATTTGGAGGGAATAAATTTTGAATTTAAACAATACGCAAGCGCTATTTAACTGAACAAAACGCGTGCGCGCTATATAGAAACAAAACGCATGCCCGTTATGTGCTGACAAATCACGTGCGCGTTTTGTAAAACCAAAAATAGCGTTCATCATCATCTTCATCTTCATCATCTTCAACTTCATCATCATCATCATCATTAACATGATCATCATCTTCAACTTCATGATCATCATCATCACCATCAACATCATGAACATCATCATCACCTTCCTCATCATCTTCATCATCATCACCATTGTCATCATCATCATCATCATCAACATGATCATCATCATCACCATCAACATCATTAACATCATCATCACCATCGTCGTCATCATCATCATGAACATCATCGTCATCGCCATCATTCTCATCATCATCATCATCATCATCATCATCATCCTCATCATCACTTTCCTCATCATCAACATCATCATCACCATCATCATTATTATCAACATCGCTATGATCATCATTATCATCTTCATCATGTTCATCTTCATCATCCTCATCTTCACCATCATCACCTTCATCATCACCATCGTCATCATCATCATCACCATTTCCATCATTTCCATCATCATCATCATCATCATCAACATTATCACCATCGTCATCATTGTCATCATCATCACCATCAGCATCACCTTCATCATCCTTATCATAATCATCACCATCAATATCATGAACATCATCATCATCATCCTCATCATCATCCTCATCATCATCATCATCACCATAATCTTCATCATCATCATCATCATCACCATCATCACCTTCATCATCACATATTCATCATCATCATTGTTATACACCTGATTGACACCTCTCCGTCCAAGTGATGACATCCCTCAGGTCGGCACACGAAAGGACACTTATGGATTGAGGTTTGCCTAGTTTCATTATACCTTGGTTGATGATGAAATACATTGCCTATATGCCCAGCTGATTACTTTGCCATTTTAGGATTTTGAGAATGCTACTGCCCTTCTTTGGAGTACCAGGCCTGCAAAATACATCCACATAGTTCTGGACACTCAAGGGGTCTCCACCCCTGCCAGTGCCCTCTAGGTTCACCGATGCTCCCCGATGTGATAATCCTGTGATGAAATAGATGTCCTGTGAGGTAAGCTCCAAAGTCTCACCTTGGATGTTGAACATCCCCAGGTCATGCTCCCAATAACTGACCAAGAACTCCAATATGCGGACATTTGCCCGCATGGGTGATGTGCAGAAAAACTTGAATAGCCCACTATTCCGCAATGCTTGGATAGTAGGCGGGATTTGGAGAGCCGCTTGGTCCATCATCTCATGTTCCCTCTCCCTCCACTCCAGCACCATATTTTCCTGACAAAAAACACATAATGTGATTCAGTAATTCATCACAAAAATTTAAAAATTTTGAACATTTTCAAAGCTTTTATCTTTAGCGCAGTATGCGCGACTGTCCATTGGGACATGTCGCGAGCCATGCGCGACTTCCCTATGCAGCAACTCGTGCATCAAACGTGTATGCGCGGCTTTTCTATTAGGCAACCTGCGCATACATTTTACCATTTTTATATTGATGAATTAAATTGAATTGACCATTAACTCTAAAATTTGTTTGGATGAAATTAAAGAGCACAGGGTGTAGATTTACCTGACACTAACGGATCTGAATTCCACCAGTCCAATTGTCCACAACGAGAAATCAAAGTTAGAGGGTAAAATGCTCCTTTTTGGTCCAAAAAGTACAATGGTGAGAAATGTTTTGTTTTTCAAACTATTTATAGAAAAATTATTTCATAAAGTGGGTTTTTTCTATAGTTTGAAATGTCAATTGATTAATACTATCCCTTTTTGTGCCTTGGAACAGGTTTACTAACTATTTCAAAGTGTTGATGCTTCTATAGGGTGGTTTTTGCTCTTCCCAACACATGTTGGCAACTTATCACTCCACATTAACCTTAGTGTTCAACATTTTCCCATGGACTATGGTATTCTAAGCCATTAGTCCCTTGTCTCTATCATTGTTCTTCCGTGGTAGGATCCCTATTTCATGAGTATCATTCTTATATGCCATTGCCATCCTTTGATACTCATTTCCGTCACTGTTTCAGGCCCAGGGGTTTCCTCATAGCTACTTTTCACGACAAATAGAGCTTCTTATGAATCTCTCTTTACAAGCTATCCCTTTAGAGGACTCCCCGCCCTTATGGAGTTTCTTTAGGCCCAGGTCTGACTCCTTCAAAATAGACTTGACTGCCGAGTTATCTCGTCCGTTCAAGCTCGTTAAGAATATGTGAACGGGCATCCGCATTGGTGGTAGGTTATCTCTTTCTCGGACCATGCGGAATAATATGAGAAAGGATCACTCCCTTTTCTTCGGAATTGAGAAGAGTATTCTCAGGTATAGGTTTATCACTTTTCCGGACCCGAGGGACTAAATTTACGGAAAAGGAACACCCGGTTTGAGCTTACTTTTTCTTTTTCATGCTCTGGACCCAAACATGAAAAAGATTCCGAGTGTACTTTGTGTCTTTGTCATGCTCGTTAAACACTAAAGAACAAAGCAACGAGTTTATTGTTGTAAGCCCCATTTCTCGTAACCAAATGGATCTTTCCGAGTGATCTTGCTTTCCTTCACACTCGTAAAACTCAAGCTATTTTATGCTGTTATGGAAGAAGCGTTGGGTAGGTGGTAATTTAACCTTTTTCGGACCTCCCCGACTAAGTACGAAAAAGGTTCACCTTTTCTTCTTTAGAAGTTAAGAGAGTTCTTTCGAGGTTTGTGTTATACTTTTTCGGCCTTAAGAGACTAAATTGGACGAAAAAGGACCCCCCTGGAGTCTTCTTTGGCATTTTCAGACTCTCTAAATATGAAAGCACCAATCGAGCATGTACTAGTTCGGGCTCGTTAAATCCACGGATCAGTGTATCAAGCATTATTTTCCCATCTCTTCAAGCTTGTTAAAAAATGATGAGGGAACCGAGTTGGCTTTCTTGGACTCGTTAAAACTTAACAGGGAAGGTAAGGAAGAAGTTTTCTCTTGTTCTTAGTAATGGCAGCATGTCATCCTTGAACATAGCACTCTTTGCTTTCTGATATCCATGTTTCAGTATACACTTGTGGTCAGCTATCACTTTGAGTTTTTGACTCCTCCTCTTGTCCATTATACCCGGGGAATCTGTTCATGTCTCCTACATGACAGATAAGTCTAGTTGTTCTATCTATCCGTTGTATGCTGCCTTGGGTCATCTCTGTGTCGTGCTCACTGTTCAAGGATTATACCTAGTGTCTGATCTATCACCCGATCCTATACTGTTATCAAGAGCATTTGAGGGACTTATGTTTCTCAAATAGGCTGCACATTTCACTGCATCACCCCAAAACATTAGTTTTACATTCTTAAAAAACATCATTGAGCGAACCATATTCATTATGGTTCTATTCATTCTTTTTGCTACATCGTTTTGTTGAGGATTGTAGGGAACTGTAGTCTGATGTGCAATTCCATGTTGGCGAAGATAATCTTCAAAAGCATTTGAAGTGTATTCTTTCCCATTGTTAGTACGAAGTGTACCGATTTTACATTGTGCTTGTTTTTCTATCAATGCATGAAAGTCCTTGAATGTTTGAAATGCCTCTAATTTTGTCTTTAATGTGTAAATCCAACACATTCTTGAGTAGTCATCAACAAAGGTCATAAAATACTTATTCCCATTGGCAGAAGGAGTTGGCATTGGGCCACATAAATCAGAATGCACTAATTCTAATTTCCTACTTGCTCTGAAATTAGATTCATGGAATGGCAGCTTAATATGTTTCCTTAATATACATGCATCACATTTGCTCTTCTCTTTGGGAATGGTGGGAAAACCAAATACACCATTCTTTCTCAACAAACAAAGACTGTTATAATTCAAATGACCAAATCTTGCATGCCACAATAAACTTGATGAAAAATTACCTTCTCCATGCTGAGAGAGGTAGGCATAGTTCTGAACCCTTGCAGATGAACCATTTAGCTTCAGCAGCTTCCCATCTTCGTATCCAGTCATGATGACTTGGTTTTCAGAGGACTTTCTTATTTCTACGATTCCATCAAACATGTGGATGGAATGGCCTTGCTGTCGAATCTGCACCAAGGACAGCAGGCTTCTCTACAACTATGGAAGATAAAGAACATTCTTCAACAAGAAATCAGGGAATCCATGCATCTTCAGCCGAATGGTGCCCATTCCCTTTGGTTTAAGACTTGACTTATCTGCAAAGTAAACTATGCCATTTATTGTTTCATTAAGTTCTTCAAAATAGTCTTTTCTAAAATTCGTGTGATGTTGCACCAGTATCAAGTAGCCAACAATCTGTGTAAGATAAAAGTGAAGTCATTTCATTAACACCAATATTACAATGTGCAACAATACAATGAGCAGAATCTGAAGATTTACTAGCATCTTGGTTCTTATTGTCATCTTTCTTCTGGTTATGTCTGTCTTTGATGGAGTCCCACGAAGCCCAACATTGATTTGCTGTGTGTCCAATATTTCCACAACGCTTGCACTTCAAATCTGATCTTTTGCTGCCTCCTCTACCTCTGAAGTTTCTTCTTCCTCTGCCTCTCTTCCTGTTTTCTCCTTTGGGATGATCTTTGGATTGGTCTTTTCCAGTGAGAGTGGCACCAACTACAGATTCTATAGATTGCATCTTCTGCAACTGCTAGTGTAATTTACAATAATTAACTTAATATGACAAAGAGAATGAGATAATAGAAAAACAATAACCTTGCAGGTCTACAGCCTCTGCCAAGGTGATTTACAATCTTAATATCTCAACTTTAAGTTTTAAAGTGATATAATGACAGAGAAAATATGTTGTCAATAAGTTCATAAGCAAATTTTTAGCACTAGCAGAACTGCTCAGCAATACACCAAAGGAAATAGTAGCTCCAGTCAACTTTACTACTCAACACAGCAATCCTCTTCAACAATGCAGCTTCAAATTCAAAATGCTTCTTCAAATCGAAAAGAATAAAACGCAACGCTTAGTTTCACATTCTCCACGTAGTCTTCAACAAAACAATGATCTCATATCCAAATGAAATAGATCTAGGTCTCGATGTATTCAAGACGCATCTCCACATAGATGAGTACAATCATGATCTTGTTCACTCACATTCAGGCTGAGTCTTTACATGCTCCACCAACAGTATTCTCCATGCACTGAGTCTTCACAATGTCTTCAAGCTTCACGTAGCTTGAGAAAAGGCACAAAGGAGCTGGTCGTAACTCCAACAACGGAGCACTCATTACACCAATGCAACTCTAACAACGGAGAGAACAGTATTCACAATGGTCTCCACGATACACCAAAGCAATCTTCATGATCTTTCAACCATCACAAAACGAGGAAACACGTCACATCTATCAGGCTTGGAGTTGGCAAGTGAATGTCTATGTCGTAGGTAGGTGAACAATCGCAGGTGGAGGACAGGCCACGGCAACAATACAAACTTTGAATGTTGATTCTCTAAACTAACAGATCATTTCACCAACCTGTGGCAGTGAGTCTCCACAATTGGAGTACAAATGGATCAATAGAGAAGTAGAGTTCGAATGGTTGAAGAACACCATCAATGCATATCTCTCAAAACTCATCAAGCAAATGTACCCAACAGTGGAACATGAAATAGGTGCAATGTTTGTAAAGAGATGAAAACCGCAGGATGAGAGGAGTCTTCAACGATGAGATGCTAACAATTGCAGAGAATGGAAAATAGTCACTTCAATGGCTAACACAGATTAGGGTTTACAAGAGGGAGAGAGAAGGTCATACCAGGTCATGCAATCACTTGGGCATCAATTGTGGGTTTCAGAATGTACGCAGAAGCAATAATACATATGAGTCTGATAATTGCATAGATACGAGTATCGCCTCATCCAGAGAATGCAATCTCTAAGTGAATGGTGAAGAGTAACACCTACTCGTAGAGCTCAAATCTGAGTTGGCAGAGAACACGCAACAATTTCATAGAGAGAGTGTGCAGATATGTCTGGGAAGAATGTTAGGGTAGAGGAGGAAACCTCACAGAGCTCGCAGGAGGCAAGCGTTGATGCAAAATTAGGGTTAGGTATATATCGAAATGACTGAGCAAAAATTCAACCGTTCATTCAAGATCATGCAGTGATTTGAGTAATGCAACTTCTATGGACTGTTTCATACCTCATTCCTCATCGTAGGTCTGGAGGAGCATAACACACACAATGAATGTGCATAGGATGGCAAAGAGAAGCATGCGACCGGTAGATGATGAGGCATAATTTATTTTGAGTGCATGCAACAGAATTGGAGGAGAAACGTTCAATCCTGATCAGAGGACAGACACATTAATGGGCCAACAGTCTGGCAAGCATACAAGCTACCAGCACTGAAAGTTAACAGTAGGAGTTATGGTAGGTGGTGCTCTGATACCAACCAGCCTTTTCACCTTCCTATGTAACTATTCATATTCCTAATATTTACAATAAAGTATAATCCCGACGGATTATATTCCAACAATCCCCCCTTTAATCCGAAGGGGTGTTAGTAAGTCCGAGCATGTTTCTGAATCTTTCAAACTTTTCTCATCCAAGCGCTTTGGTGAAGATGTCTGCAACTTGATCATTTGTGGAACAATGTCGAATATGGACTGTCTTGGCCTCTACATGATGTCGAATCAAATGATACTTTGTGTTGATGTGTTTGGTTCGATCATGGAATCTGGGATTCTTAGCTAGCTTTATTGCAAAAGTATTTTCGATCAATAATGGAGTGGAGTTCTCTTGTTTTTCTTGCAAATCTTCAAGTATCTTCCTGAGCCATACTATTTCTTTCGTTGCTTCAGCTGCAGCCACATATTCTGCTTCTATTGTTGAATCTGCCAGAACTGACTGTTTGCGTGATCTCCATGAGACAGCTACTAATCCAAGACTCATAGTGTATCCAGAATTTGATACTCCTGTCTCCTTATCGCCATCAAAATCTGAGTCTGAGTACCCAATAAGTTTGAAGTCATCCACCTTAGATTACCTGAGTCCAATGTCTTGAGTCCCCTTCAAGTATCTTAGAACTCTTTTTGCAGCTGACCAGAGGGCAGACACATTAATGGGCCAGCAGTCTGGCAATGTACTGGCAAGCATACAGGATGCCAGGACTGAAACTTAACAGCAGGAGTTATGGTAGGTGGTGCTCTGATACCACTGTTGAAATGAATAACTCCCGATTCATTTTATTCCTTGGGAAATGCCTTTATTTATAAAATTCATATGTCGGTTGTGATTCAACTTCCAACCAACCTATTCATATTCCTACATGACTATTCACATTCAGAATATATTTACAATATTTTCATATTGTATAATCCCGACAGATTATATTCCAACAAGAACATCTTTAATAATGTGCCATTTCACCGGAAATTTACCCCACAAAAATATAATAAATACCAATTGGGAACCTACAAATAAAAATGATGAAACTAATGTGGAGGATTCATTCAATACCAATTGGGAACCTACAAATAAAAATGATGAAATTAATGTGGAGGATTCATTCTTTAAGAGGGTTAATACAAGATTATTAAAAACACTAGAGCCCTCATGTATTTTAGTGTCTAAAAAATTAAAGATCATTATTTCATAAATCGTTGATGTCTAAGGCCAATTATCTAATATTTACAGTAATACATCTAGTATGTTTGACTATTAAAGGGTGGGTTTAATTAGAGATTAGATGGGAGATCTTCATATTTCAAAACAATATTTTGTTTCCTTGTTTATTGATTCTATGATTGGAACACATCATTCAATGACAAAGAGATGTATTTTCATGGACTAGTGCACATTCCAACCTTTTATAGAGCACTGTATGGATAGGTGTTTGGAAGAAATCCTTGTAATAATCGGGAGGTTCCATTGTATTTTATTATAACATTATGGGTTGAGATTGTTTTAGGTCATCATATCAACTACGTTGACATTCATGAATTCCAAGGGGTGGATCATTGCTCTGCACGAAATCAAGAAAATCCAAGCATGACCCATTAAGACGACCCCACCCTCACGGATGATTTTAAGGAACCATTCTTATTTAAAAGTGTATAAATGTTGGCAAATATTACCAATTCTTAAAACGCCAACTATAAAATGCTTGGCGATATTTTTCAAAAAATATTTTAATTTCCAAGGATTTTATATCGTTTATTTAATAATTTGGCAATTTTTAGGGTAAATTTTTTTATCCCCATGAAAATTGGGCGAAAGAGGGCTTCAAAAACTGCAAAATGGTGAATCTTTTTCGGGAGAAAAACATCGAAAAATAGCCCTTTGGGCTAAAATTCGCCCCTCAAATTATCCCTACCCACCCTCTTAGGTGGAGGCATAACCATGCTTCCAAGTATCCTCCCATTTCAATTAACATTTGTCAATCCCAAACATCCATTTCCTCTTACACATGTAGCTTACTTATTGAATTTTCTTGTGAGGAGATATCATTGAGTGGCGGTGGAGGAGAAGTTGGGACTTCCATCCATTCAACAGAGGACATGAAAGATATTTCGCAGTTACCTAGTTTTTATCATCCTCATCAATGATTGAGATGAGGGAAAAATTGTTATGGAACGATCGAGGTTCATGCACATGACCATTTCATGAAGCAGGTTAGGATGAAATCATCTCTTTTTACATTAGTGAATATATATTAGTGTCATCATTTTCTATATCTAATTATTTTCTATGTGTAGTTGCTATAGTCTGATAGAACGCCTCCATTGCCAATAGATGCATCAGTTCCATTTTCCTCAATTGGTGCAACAATTGTAGTAATATGTTTGGTGGGTTTTTCTCACACACAAGTAGTATTGAACCTTTACTAATAGTAAATTATTTATCTCACTAGGTATTTCAGTATTTAATATAAAATAGAATTATTACTGATATAATATTATGTTTACTGATATCATTCTTCCATTTCCACACCTTGGCACATCTAGCACTCCACAACCATCACCGCCTAGTGTGTACATATCGTTCCCATCATATGCATCATGTGCAATGTTAAATTTAGTTTTTATTTGTTATTTTAGATGTTATATTTTATTTTGCATAGTTTTCATGTCTCTGCATTAATCTAAAATATTCAATTTTTTTATGTATTTCTCCTTACCAATTCTTAAAACGCCAACTATAAAATGTTTAGCGATATTTATCAAAAAATATTTTAATTTCCAAGGATTTTATATCGTTTATATAATATTTTGGATATTTTTAGGGTGAAAAATGTTTAACCCATTAAAATTGGGAGAAACAGGGCTTCAAAAAATGCAAAATGGTGAATCGCTTTTTGGAGAAACCCCCCTAAAAATAGCCCATGGGATAAATTTCGCCCCTAAAATTATCCCTGGTGGAGAAACATAAGGTGCCCCTAAATCCAAAAACTGAGTTGCATGGATATGTAAACAAATAAAGAAAATAATCATAAAATTTTGAATATGATAAAGCTAGAATATGGCATATAAATCCAAAAACTTAAACCGTGAAATACAAAGAATTAAAATGCCATTCATGAGTTTGAATAAGAAAGCTAAGGATGTAGCTTATGTAAAAATACCAAAACATATAAATAACTATATACGAAATGTCTAATATCAATAAAAAGTACACAAGCATAGCTTAACAAGTACCGTACAGTACCTCGTGCCATTTATGAACCAGAACATCTAGCAGAGCCCAAGAAGGGCCACGACAGATAGGAAGTTCACCACCTAAGTGAAGTTCGAGTGGTAAACTGTGATCTGAACTACTCCCTTGGATTGGTGAAGGAATGGAAATAAACATAATAGAATTCACAATTTCTTCAATTGAAACAGGATGTGGCGGAGCTGCAGAACGTGCTTGTTCTCTCTTAGCTTGTGCAACTACTATAATATGCTTCATAGATGTAGATGGGGTAGCAATGTCAAAATCATTTGACATAGTTCTGAATTTTACTTCTTTTGCAACATACGTACCTGTAACATAAGCAAAAATAATAAGAGAAAAAAAGGAACATGGACTGTCACTTGCTATTATTGAAACCATCGCCATCAAAAGAACCTGGACTATCTCTTACTATTATAGTACCATAAAATGTATTGTTGCATAAATTGCATCTTATTTTAGCAAGGTCATGTCTCTACTAGCATGCTCTCACTCACCTATGAACTTTATTGGCAACATTTGTTGCCTTCTTTTTAAAGGTATGGGGAAAAATATTTGTTTGTTTGCATTTGGTTTTAACAGAAATGTCAAGTCTTACCTAATCATTGCCAAGGTAAGTTCTGCTCAGGGTCTTTCTTAGAGGGAAGGTCCTCACCTTTTTGGATCGATTGTGTTGTTGTGTTTTGATTTATAATTTCACATGTTATACTCTATTTGACAATGGAATAATCAAATAATAAATATTTCAATTTTACCATGGGCGCTAAACTCTATTGTATATGAAATTAGACCACATGTTTTTAAGGAATACATTTTTTTCTTTTTTAAGCCAAAATCTCTTCTAAAACCTTACAAACTCTTCTTGGTGATTTGTCATTGGGAATTAAAGTTATGAAACTATTGCAAAACCCCAAAACTTCATAGTGGAAACACTCTATTAAATTTACTACATGGATTCCACTTCAGGAAATCGTTTTTGTTTATATAAGATAATCGCTTGCCACTTCACAATCAAATGTGCGCATTCCTTGATAGTATGGTATGCATCACTGTAATAGGTACAGTGAGACTGTATATTTGGACAACCCCTTAGATAATATCCCAATACTCCACAATTATAGCACATTACTCGTCCGTGGCCTCGTCCATAGCTCCACTGCAACTAAATCCTCCATTAGGACCTACGTGGAATCGTCCTCACACTCCTCCTTGCTGTTGGTATGGTTGTTGGTTATATTGTGGCTAGTTGAACTGCTACAACTCATTACGCTTATTACTAACAAAACAAAGTAATATGATCTAATGCATGATAGTGAAAAGTTGAGTGCATTGTGCCACGAGCGCTTTGGTCCATTACGATGTGGAAAACTACCTCTCTTGAGGAATATGGTGCAAGGATTGCAAGACTTTATGAATGAGAAGATTGGAATGTGCAAGGGATCACCACTCAACAAACATGAAACATATCTTTTCCACCCCAATGAGATGAAATCAAAAGATATTCTCTATTCAATCTATTTGGATGTGCAAGAGACTATGATTTCTTCATCATTAATAGGGAGAGTGTATAATGTTTCCTTGGTTGATGATTCATCTTGAAAAACTTGGATTTATTTTATGAAGACTGAGTATGAAGTGTTATTTAAATTTAAATAGTACAAAGCATTGATTGAAAATCAGATAGGGAATAATATCTAAGTGTTTAGATCTTATAATAAGGAGAATGCATCTCCAAGGGATTTAACATGTTTTGGAGGAAAATAAAGATAAATAAAGCATTGGCAGTGCCTTAAAAAACAAAACAGAACGACATTGTAGAAAAGAAGAATTGTTAGGTAAATAATATTGCTAAGCCCATGATCAACCATACCGTGGGTTTTTCTCACACACAAGTAGTATTGAACCTTTACTAATAGTAAATTATTTATCTCACTAGGTATTTCAGTATTTAATATAAAATAGAATTATTACTTATATAATATTATGTTTATTGATATCATTGTTCCATTTCCACACCTTGCCACATCTAGCACTCCACAACCATCATCGCCTAGTGTGTACATATTGTTCCCATCATATGCATCATGTGCAATGTTAAATTTAGTTTTTATTTGTTATTTTAGATGTTAT
The DNA here is from genome assembly GCA_001517045.1 of Pseudotsuga menziesii. Classification (NCBI taxonomy): domain Eukaryota; kingdom Viridiplantae; phylum Streptophyta; class Pinopsida; order Pinales; family Pinaceae; genus Pseudotsuga; species Pseudotsuga menziesii. The sequence goes on along the minus strand of LPNX010783270.1, from coordinate 76,686 downwards.
ATTTTATTTTGCATAATTTTTACGTCATTGCACTAATCTAAAATATTCAATTTTTTTATGTATTCCTCCCATGTGCTTGATACACAGTGGTTGCATCTATTCACCCTACACCAATCCACCTAGTTCAAAATCCCATTTCCCTCATTTCTTGATCCACTGTTGTAGCAACTAAAATTGTATCTATTTTAGTTAAACATCTATAGTTGTTTCATTTATGGTTGCTACTAGTACATTCAATCTATAGAAATAATAGCTCCAATTCTATGAGCAGAGATGCTAAGAAGAAGCACATGAGACAAAAATTTCCACCAAGAATTCTCAGAAGCATACGCAGGAAAAATAGAGAGAATAAAAGAGACCAAATCACATGAATGAAGAGATGAATATTGAATGTATCCTTCCATTGAATAATGATGAATAATAATGTACATACATAGTACATACCTCATAGGAAAATCGAGTTGTATGGAGACAACTCATAAAGTTCGAAAAGGTTGAATTACCAAAATATAACAAACCCCCATAGGTCGCTAAAGCACTTCCCAAATCATTCAAGGACTTCACGAATTAGCAAAAGAATGAATGAGTTGTCAAGAGGTATGGAAAAACATGCTAGTCCTAGAAAATGGAGAGAACTTCATAAGGAGGGATTGGCAACAAAGGAACCGATTTTCCTAGTCAACTAGCTTTACCTTATCGATAGAAGCGAATGATAAAGTAAAATAAAGAAGACTCTATTGTAAAGCATTGCTTAGTAACTCTGGATGTCCATAAAGTGGTCAAGATCAACCCACAATAAGAAATAAAGAATTCCTAGGGTATAGATGGCATGTGTTGATTTTAAGGTGCAAGTGGATACCAACTAATTAAGCTAGTGGGTAGATAATTAATCAAATAATGATTAATTATTTTATCCTAAGTTATGAATGGTTTTATATATTCCAACTCCCCACTTTAAGTAAGTCTTTATAATGGTATGCCAAAAATATAGGTGTATATAGGGCCCAACAATAAGGCTATGGTCACCCTTTAACAATTATTATGTCTAGAAAAGTGAGGAAAGAGGTAAAACCATGTTGTAATGTCCCCATTGTATACCAAAAATATTTGATAGTATAAATGTATAGCTTACTCATTTTTCTGGTGAGGAGCTCAAGGACAAGGCCCCACTAGTAAAACCCTGTAATTAATACTATCTAAGTTCCTAAGTTGTAGACCTAGGAGACTCAAGATATCGAAACATCTTAAAGGATGGGAAACTTAACCATGAGGGAAAAATGAGAATGGTTAGGGAGCCTTAATTCCAACGTCATAGTCTGATCAACATCTAAGCTATGGCATCCTATAGGCATCTCTATTTTTAGTCATAACTAGCCCGACTAAAATACTATAGCCTAGTGGTTTGAATTCTAACATATTTAAGCCATGGCGTGAGAGGTTACCACCATATTAACCTATTAACCTCGACCAAGGGACAAGGAGTTATTTTAAAAGAAAAATAACCAAACAATATTTTAAGTTGCTTAAGGACATTATGACAATTAATATTGTCACTCGAATACCTCGATTAATACTAAATGGTAATGTACCATTTATATAGATTAATTTAGGGTGACATATATTAGCATATACCAAACTTACGACATGTTATATATATATATAAACCTATATATATATCCACTTTTTAAGTAGCCCTAGACAAGGTATTAATATATAAATAAAGCTAAGTGATTGAAATATTTAAATCTTAATTTAAGGCTAAGTGTGGAAAGATTCAAAGTGGAATTTAAATCTAAATACTGACAGATTTAAGGTAGAATATTGCATGAGCAAAAATAAGATTTTTGGGATAAGAAGATTTTGTTTTTTCCTTATTATGAGGAACCACTCATGGTTAACTGAATCGCTTAAAATAATCTTTCTAAAGATTATGTCAGGGTCTTAATGTCCTTGACATACCTTTCCTAAATTCCTCCCTTTAAATTCGGATGGGCACACCCGGAAAATGGAAAGAGCAGTAATTATTCTCGGGAAAAATCTGAACCAGCCGATAAATTTGCCCCGCCCCTTCGCTATAAGTTAAGGAAAAAATGCAAGGTAGGGGCACGCACGTGTAGGGGAGAGCATTTGCATTTGGCACTCAGTGCAAGATCTTTTCAGTTTGGAGTGAAGCTCTTGGTATCCAATCGGTAAAGGAGGACGAGGAACTCATAGGATATGCAAGCACACCAAGGTATGCAAATGTTTCCTTATTGGTTTAAATTACCTTTGTATTCCCACACATGGACGACTAAGTGTTGTGTATATCAAAATCGTGAATACCTCAGGGTGTATTTATTTGTTGAACAAGATCCGTTCGTTCTCCACCGATTTAAGTATTGTGGTTATGTTTTTGTTTTAGATGGAAACACTATAGGTGTTAATCCTGTCCAAACCATGCCTCTGCGCAGTGGATATGCTTGAATTTCCTTTTTACTCTCAGGTCTGATCCATAATATAGCTCTGTATGAATAAAACGCGATGAGTTTGGCTGCTATTTGAACCCGGGGTCATTGTTTTGAGTTATACTAGGAATCTGAAATCCTTCGACCTGCGTATCAAGATTTTTGGTGATAGGATTGTAGAAAAACCAGAATCCATTATATGCTTCGTTTTTTTTCCTTTTCCTTTGAGCCCCTGTCAATTTTTCCTTGGAGTTTTATTGTGTTGCTGGGATTTGAGTCCTGATATCGGAAGCCATGTTTCCCTGTCGATTCGTTGAGAGCATGAAGAAATGTTTCAACAATCTGGATTACGCTACCTTAGCCAATGTCGATCCTAACCTGTAACAGGTCGTGCCTTCCTTAACTGCGTGGCCATTCTGAGCTAGAAACTTGTATTCAAGACACAGGTTTAAATGATAGTATTTTTGTGTGGGAAGCTTATGTATAGTCGCCACTCATGCCAACCCGTGGGAGCAATTAAAGCGTCCAAGTGGGATTTGCATAAAACAGTTCGAGAATACTGATTCTATGGACTTCCAAGATACGTGGGGTCTGGATTCCTGTCCGCATCAGTGACTTGGCAGTTATGGATGGAGTATATGTGTGTGGTTTAGAGGCCATTTAAGGGGATCTTTTATATTTATGTGCATTTTTTGTGTGTGGTCAATGAATTGCATGTGTGTGTCAAGATGTGATTGTTTTTATATGCAATATCTATGCTCATTATGTTGGTTAGGTGCATCATATGTGTGTGGGTCTCACTTATAAGCATCAAAGTATAATAGATACATAAAAGTCAGTGCCCATGACAAAAGTTTGAAACTTGAAAACGAGTTGATTTTCTACCTTTACACGCCTTGGGTGGATATAGGTTTGTTTTCTACTTTTCATGCCTTGTGTGGTTATAGGTAGATATACTTTGAATCATAAAAAGATATTTTGATAAAAAGACATAAAGGTGAAACCCACAGGTGAAGGAATATATGTACATATGCATTCATATAATCACCCAAAAACCTATACTTTAATGGTTGGATAAATGGATTTAAAATTTAAATAGGTGTGTAGGTATTAACTTAGAGTTGAGTGGGTATACCTATTTTTAATGCGAGGAGTGTTATGTATGAGGAAACACCTTTGTACACTAAATATATGGATTTAGTGGATAACGTGACAATAACAATAAAAGGATGATTAAAAAGAATGGAAAGATCCTACCCTTGAAAAACAAAAGCTCAACTACAAACATTATTACAATTTGTATGGGTCTCAAATATTATTACCTTAGGGTAGTCGATCTACCCCTATTTGTCGAACTTGGATATTCTAGAGTTCCTAGGAACAGAGTAGAGATATTTTTGGAAGGTTAGTCTGCGAGACTAATAGAAAATATAGTACAGCAACAATGATGTTGCAGATTGTAATCTTTATTGAAATAAATGTCACAGGATGTGACAGTTTTGTGGACGTATCCCATGGCTCGGGTGAACCACGTACTCCGGTGTCTCTCTCTCTCTTGTTGCACCTCATGTTTGTTTATCTTCATGTCTCTGTGTGTTGTGTCTACATGTTTTACTTTCTTTCTGTACATATGATTTCATGCTGCAAATGGACTGTAATAACATAAATGATAATGCAAGAATGTTGTTGTTATCATAATATTTTTAATGTATGCATAGTAAGTCATATTTTAGAGCCCTATGATGATACAATATTAGTGGTTATCAATAATATCTTGGGGAGTTTACATTAAGGAACATTGTCGAAAGATTGCTTTTACAATGCTCGTGTTTAGACACTATCTTATTTTACTGTTGTTCATTATTGTTGAAAATAGAAACTCTTTTACTTTGCTAAATTGGTAGATGTTACATCCACATACCAGGAATGGATTAAAGGCACTTTAATGCTATATACCACACCCCTTAAGTTTATAAAAGTGTATTTGACTTATACTAAGATATTTACATGGCTCACATATGAAGATGTTAAGTTGCGATATGAATGGAAGTGTTCCTCTTTGTTTTCATTAACTACAAACAGTCTTTGGCCTCGATTTGAAATATTATTAATTAGATGAACCTCTTGTTATAATCATTTGTATACAAGGAAATTTTTTTTACCCCATTAATTCTGCAACTTTCCCTAAGGAATTATGGGTTTATTACATTGCTTACTAACTCTGGATGTCCATAAAGTGGTCAAGATCAACCCACAATAAGAAAAAAAGAATTCCTAGGGTATAGATGGAATGTGTTGATTTTAAGGTGCAAGTGGATACCAACTAATTAAGCTAGTGGGTAGATAATTAATCAAATACTGATTAATTATTTTATCCTAAGTTATGAATGGTTTTATATATTCCAAATCCCCACTTTAAGTAAGTCTTTATGATGGTATGCCAAAAATATAGGTGTATATAGGGCCCAACAATAAGGCTATGTTCACCCTTTAACAATTATTATGTCTAGAAAAGTGAGGAAAGAGGTAAAACCACATGGGAAAAATCCTCCATCAAGAAAGGACAACGCACAAAAATTGAAATAATATGTATTCAATGTATCTTTATGTTCACTTGAATGAGCTAAATGAATTGCTTCTCGATGGAATACTTGATGAAGAAATCATGAACTACATGATAATGCGCTAGTGTAGAACCCACAAGAAGGAAGAGGAGAGACTCCTTGTATCTCATCAACTGATGAAGTAGGAGAAATATCTGAACGATTCTTGCTGCTATAAAACTATGATATGCAAACATAATGTGAAATGGAAAAGAGATATATGCACACTCATTCCCAAAAAGTACAAAAATTAAGACAATTTATTTCAAACCCAATTCCCTGAATAACTGCAAAATTGTGATGTGAATCACATGTCAATATTCTAATCTGATGTAGCACCTTTCTAGATCTGATATGAGGCTGATAAAGCTCTGATATATCAAAAAAATTAGCATATGTAATATATATGGCCTGACCATTTCAGCGACGCCACATAAATTTCTGCTTCCATTCATCTGCGTTCCCACCAACAGCATATATAACAACAATATATCTAAGAAAATGAAAATGAAGGAAACAACGAGAAGGTGAAGAAGGCTCTAATTAGGATTAGAAAACTAAGTGAAAAAAGTAAGAAGACTGGAAAGTTACTTTGAGTCTGGTCCCCCTAGGCTTCAGGGTAAGTTGCATTTAATTCGTGATTCCCCATTAGAGTGGTTGCCCAAAATCGACGTCTAATACTATTTAGCATGTCCTCCTTGTTGCAACATTTCATAACAAAAAACTTAGCATTTTCATATCTAGTGTTAAATCTTGGATGGTTGTAGTCATGATCACCTCGAGTCCCACTTAGGGTTTCTTGGTGGCGCATTCTCATATAACAAGGTTCGATGTAGATCTTTTCATCTAATATGTCTATGCATATGGATGTGGCTATGGATGTCCTTCTTTGCATAGAACTGGTAGCTACATGCCCATTTTGTCTAGAATCGAATCCCCATCCCCTAGCCGATTGCAACTAATATTGAGTTCATGGTCCTTCTGATCTTGATTGCAACTGATAAAATTTGTGGTTGTTATCATTATAATAATAAGGGTAAGCACCATTATATCCATTCACAGGGGCATCAGTTGGATAAAACCCATTATTTCCATTCATATGGTTATAATTAAAATAATAAGAAGTGTAAGGAGCTTGTTGTGGTGGTACAGCATATGGTGCATATTGAGGTGCTTCTTGTTGCGATACTACAACATTTGGTCCATATTGAGCTTGTTGTGGCAGTGCAGCATTTGGCATATATTGAGTTGCAAAATTATAAGGGTATCTAGAATTTTCCATTGTAGCAGGATGACTATGGTGCGCTTTGTTTCTCTAGAAAGAAACTTATGAAGAGGGGGAACAGACCTAGTAAGATCACAGTAATAAGTCCACTTTGAGAAAACAAATAGTTATATGCTTGTAAGCTACTGCTATACACAACCAATTGAAAAAAATTAAAATTGGAAAGGTAACCTAAGCTGAAATATTTTTTTCCAACCCAGAAACCTCCAATGGTCCCCACTTATCCAACATTCTAAATGTTTACTTCCACACTACTTATTTATATCTATCATGACATACGCAAGTTATATTTTTTTTTTTACATCTATTATACATAGGTAGGTGGTATTTTTGTTGGTTGGCCTTTCCATCTTTAGTTTAGTATGAATTATGGGACAAAGGATATTTTCCCTCTAATTAGTATGAATTATTTATTACTATGGAGGGTTTTAAAGCCCATCTTCAGTTTAGTGGCTTTTAGATTTTGTGATGGGATAAAGGCTATTTTCCCTATAATTAATATGAATTATTTTTTAGTATGGAGGGTTTTAAAGCCCACCGATGGGACCGAAAGGTTGATGGACTTACTTTAACTTAAAACGTGAAGCCAACTAATATTGGGGTTCTTCTAGCTTCCTTGTAGGGTGTACCCCTAGAATGACTCCAACAAGTGCTAGATTACATGATATAACATAAAGATCACGTAACAAGAATTTTATGGAGTATATCACCTAAGGGGGATTCCAAGCTATTGATGGATGAAAAGGAGAAATAAAAAATAGCCACAATTTTTTTCATTGTAAAATCATTCAACCCCTTCCTAGACAACCAAAGAGATATTGGAGGATCCTTTTGAAGCTCAGTTGGATGTGTCTATCTGTCCAACAGAAATTATATAAAATAAATATAATTGCATGTATAAGTGTGGTGTATCATAGTGGTGAGAGGGAAGTGTTTGCTTGTCCCAAAAATAAAAAATAATGCATGCATTAGTGTGTTGTAGTAGAGTGGTGAGAGGGATGTGTGATGTAGTTTAGTGGTGAAAGGTTTGCATATTTGATCCCTCTTAGTGCTTTGTATAATTGTAGTTATATGGGTCTATACAGGTTTATTAATATAGAGGATTTTGAAGCCCACCATCTAGGACCAAAAGGTGGGTGGACATCCAACAACTTAAAACATTAAGACAACTAATATTGGCTTCCACCAGTCTTGGTTGTAGGGTGTAGCACTAGAATAAATGCAAGAGGTGGTATATTCGATGAATAAACATATGGATCATCTAATAAGAGTTCCACAGATTCCAATGGGGATCCCAAGCTATTAATGGACGAAAAATTGAAATAAAAAATAGGCACAAGCTTTTTCATTGTAAAACCATGCAACACATTCGTTGGAAACCAAAGATATATTGGACGATCGTTTTGAAGATCAATTGGAAAACAAATGAATGTCAAATGTCTAATAAAAACTATTCCAGGGATATTAGTTAAAGGTAAATCCATTTCACTTTTTTTAATTTGTAACAAGTAAATAACATAATATTATATTACTTTTAAAATTAGTATAATCACACAACATGGAGCTTTCACGTGAAGAAAAATTGAACCCAGCATCACCCAACAAAAGTATAGTAAATACCAATTGGGAACCTACAAATAAAAATGATGAAATTAATGTGGAGGATTCATTATTTAAGAGGGTTAATACGACATTATCAAAATCAGTAGAGCCCTCATGTATTTTAGTGTCTACACAATTAGAGATCATTATTTCCTCAATCCTTGATGTTTGAGGCCAATTATCTAACATTTTTAATTATACATCTAGTATTTTTTACTATTAAAGAGTGGGCTTAATTAGAAACTAGATGAGAGATCTTAATATTTTAAAGCAATATTTTGTTTCATTGTTTATTGACCCTATAATTGGATCACATCATTCAATGAAAAATAGATGTATTTCATGGACCATTCCAACATTTTATAGACCACGGTATGGATAGGTATTTCATGGTATTTGGAATAAATCCTGGTAATAATAGGGAGGTTCCTTTGTATTCTATTAAAACATTATGGGTTGAGATTGTTTTAGGTCATCATATCAACTACAATTCCATTCATGAATTCCAAGGGGTGGTTCATTGTTTTGCACAAAATCAAGAAAATCCAAGCATGACCCATTAAGACGGCCCCACCCTCTTAGGTGGAGTCATAACCATGCTTCCTAGTATCCTCCCATTTCAAATAACATTTTCCAATCACAAACATCAATTTCCACTTACACTTGTAGCTTACTTATTGCATTGTATTGTCAGGAGATATCATTGAGTGATAGTGGAGGAGAAATTGGGACTTCCATCCATTCAACAGAGTATAGGAAATATATTTCACACTTACCTTGTTTTTATCATCCTCATCTATACTTGAGATGTGGGAAAACTTGTTATGGGACGGTCGAGGCTCATGCACATGACCATTTCATGAAGGAGGTTAGGATGAAATCATCTCTTTTTACGTTAGTAAATATATATTAGTGTCATCGTTTTCTATATCTAATTATTTTCTATGTGTAATTGCTATAGTTTGATAGAACGCCTCGATTACCAATAGATGTATCACTTCCAGATTCCTCAACTAGTGAAACAGTTGTAGTAATATGTTTGCTAAGGTTTTTCTCACACACAAGTAGTATTGAACCTTTACTAATAGTAAATTATTTATCTTGCTAGGTATTTTAGTACTAAATCTAAAATAGAATTATTACTAATATCATATTATGTTGATATCACTGTTCCATTTCCACACCTTGGCACATATAGCACTCCAAAACCATCACCACCTAGTGTGTACATATCGTTCCCATCATATGCATCATGTGCAATGTTAAATTTAATTTTTATTTGTTATTTTAGATGTTATATCTTATTTTGCATAATTTTCACGTCTCGGTAATAATCTAAAATATTCAATTTTTTTTATGTATGCCTCCCATATGCTCAATACAAAGTGTTTGCATCTATTCACCCTACACCAATCCACCTAGTTGCAAATCCCATTTCCCTCCTTTCTTGATCCACTGTTGCAGCAACTAAAATTGTATCTATTTAATTACATATATAGTGGTTTCATCTATGGTTTCTACTAGTACATTCAATCAATCCCCTAGTATTCCCTCCAAGAATCATATATAATTAAGTGCACCATCTCCTAGTCCTTCTCCCTTAATGCTTAAGATATTCATGGTGAGATATTTACTTAATGAAATTATTATCCAACATGAATTTTGTTGATTTTTGGTTTCCATGTTTTTTAATTAAATATTTCTTTTATTCGATTCAAGGATTCATGGTTGAAAGGTTGGGTGAACAAAAGAGTCAATTCCCTCACAACTTGTTGTTTAATTTGCACTGAGTTTTGCAATATTAAATTATGTTTCAATTTTAAAGCATGTTAATTGGTAGAATGTTCCAAAAAATCTTATATTAATGGTGTTTCCTTTATAGTACCTATATATAAGTACCACTCATAGACGTAATATGGCTTGAGCTTCCTCTAGGTTGAAGAGTAGGAAGATCACATTTGTAGATGCACCTAGTAGAAATAAGGGTAGTGGGGGTAAACGAGTGACTCATTATGTCTCACAACCATGATGTGGCAATTTGGGAACAACATGTTTTTTTTGTGTCTATGGAACAAGATGTCATTCTTTCATGTTTAGGCCATAGGCCCCATTATGTACATTGGGAACAGCATGTCATTTTTTAAAATGTATAGTTGGACCAATTTTATATAGATATATGATTTTATCACATGTACTATATAACTAATTATTTATATTTTAACTCGTGGTTATTTTTATTGTTTAGTTTATTTGATATTTATGATGAATGTGTAATTTAAAAACAATCATCATGGTTTAGACTATAGTAGTCCATCATCACGTGTCTTATGTTTTCTTACTAATGATGAGTAGGAATATTGAGGGTATTGCAATATTCAATAGTATAAAATAAACCCTAGTCATCACAAGAGAAAAACCTAGAATCACACAAGTTAAATATATATAAGAACACCTACGACATCTCTCTCCCCTTAATAATCTCCAACAATATATGTTAATGTTAGAATCCAATTTGATTTTCACTATGAACCACCTTAGGCTTTGCTACAACAGAACTATGTGATTAGTGTCTCTTTTAGCTTCCTTTTTAGCATCCATTATCACTTTTAGTGTATTTTCGTCATTTTTTGGACAAAGTGGATGCTTTTCAACGTGATGGCGCTTTTAATGGAATTATTTGCGTCCCTATTTAAAAGTTGGTGCTATTTTGGACGCTAACTATCATTCCATTTAGTGTCCCAATTAGAGTCCCAATTAGTGTCCCAATTAGCGTCCCAATTAGCATCCCAATTAGCATCCCAATTAACGTCCCTTTTTAAAAGTTGGTGCTATTTTGGACGCTAATTAGCATCCCAATTAACTTCCCAATTAGCATCCCAATTAACATCCCCATTAGAATCCCAATTAGCGTTCCAATTATCATCCCAATTAGCATCCCAATTATCGTCCCTTTTTAAAATTTGGCGCTATTTTGAATGTTAATTAGCATCCCAATTAGCATCCCAATTGGCTCTATTTTGGATGATAATTAGCATCCTAGTTGGTGCTATTTTGGATGATAATTAGCATCCCAATTAACGTCCCAATTAGCGTCCCAATTTCACTTCTAGGTAAGTTGATTTGTAGTGTGCAAACATTTAAAAACAATAGAAACACTCCAATTTCACTAACTTAACTTGTTTTGTTTATTCTAAATAGAACAATGTTTTATAATAATATTTTTGAATACAACAGGAATATAAGAATTGGAAGAGAATGTTGTATAAAAAATTTATATGAAAGAAAATATAAGTGTAATTTTGAGATAAAAGTTATAATGATCCGAAGTAAAACAATCTCAATCAAAGTGATGCACCCAACATAAGAGGCGAAGTGAAAAGTCCATCCTCAACATTTGATGTTGAGGTTGTTATTGATCTTTTCTTAGCATAAATTTTGTCTTTTTTTTATACAAAATGTACATCTTTATAAATATTTCAAGTACTTTTCAATTCTTTGGTTGTAGTTTTTGCAATGTAATATGATAGGGACATCTTCATCTCCTAGCACCAAATTGGACGGTCCAACCTCAATAAAATATCTCATAATCCAAAATTGGAATATGAAATACATACACTTTATTAAAGCAACCCACTTCCCTAAAAATGTATGGATTTATTGAACATGTCAAAATAACGTTGATAAGTGGCCATTAACTACTATGTGTCCACCCATCCATAATGATGGATCCCTAACACCCTCACATCCCCCAAGTTTTGTTTCAACTCTCTTCATTTTCTAGATAATTTGAACCACTTGGTTTCAAAGTTGTGATCTCCTATGACCTAAATCAATTTTCAAGTGGAGAACAGGCATGATTTTAAGGAACCATACTTATTTAAAAGTGCATAAATGTTGGCGGATCTTACCAATTCTTAAAACGCCAACTATAAAATGTTTGGCGATATTTATCAAAAAATATTTTAATTTCCAAGGATTTTATATCGTTTATATAATATTTTGGAGATTTTTAGGGTGAAAAACGTTTAACCCATTAAAATTGGGAGAAACAGGGCTTCAAAAAATTCAAAATGGTGAATCGTTTTTTGGACAAAACCCCCTAAAAATAGCCCATGGGATAAATTTCTCCCCTAAAATTATCCCTGGTGGAGAAACATAAGATGTCCCTAAATCCAAAAACTGAGTTGCATGGATATGTATACAGATAAAGCAAATAATCAGAAAATTTTGAATATGATAAAGCTAGAATATGGCATATATGCAAAAACTAAAACCGTGAAATACAGAGAACTTAAATGCCATTCATGAGTTTGAATAAGAAACCTACGGATGTAGCTTATGTAAAAAAACCATAACAAATAAATAACTATATATGCAATATCTAATATCAATAAAAAGTACACAAGCACAACTTAACAAGTACCCTACAATACCTCGTGCCATTTATGAACCAAAACATCTAGCAGATCCCAAGAAGGGCCACGACAGATAGAAAGTTTACCACCAAAGTGAAGTTCAAGCGGTAAACTGTGATCTGAACTACTCCCTTGGATTGGTGAAGGAATGGAAATAAACATAATAGAATTCTAGTTTATTCAATTGAAATAGGATGTGGAAGAGCTGCATAACGTGCTTATTCTCTGTTACCTTGTGCGACTGCTATAATATGCTTCGTAGATGTAGATGGGGTAGCAATGTCAGAATCATTTGACATAGTTCTGAATTTTACTTCTTTTGCAACATCCGTACCTGTAACATAAGCAAAAATGATAAGAAAAAAAAGGAACATGGACTATCTCTCTCTATTATTGAAACCATCGCCATCAAAAGAACCTGGACTATCTCTTACTATTATAGTACCATAAAATGTATTGTTGCATAAATTGCATCTTATTTTAGCAAGGTGATGTCTCTACTAGCATTATCTTACTCACCTATGAACTTTATTGGCAACAGTTGTTTCCTTCTTGTTAAAGGTATCAAGAAAAATATTTGTTTGTTTGCATTTTGTTTTAACAGAAATGTCAAGTCTTACCTAATCGTTGCCAAGGTAAGTTCTACTTAGGGCCTTTCTTAAAAGGGAAGGCCCTCACCTTTTTGGATCAATTTTGTTCTTGTGTTTTGATTTATAATTTCACATGTTATACTCTACTTGAAAATGGAATAATCGAATAAGAAATATTCCAATTTTACCATGGGCGCTAAACTCTATTATATATGAAATTAGACCACATGTATTTAAGGAATACATTTTTTCTTTTTTGAGCCAAAATCTCTTCTAAAACCTTACAAACTCTTCTTGGTGATTTGTCATTGTGAAGTCTAGTTATGAACCTATTCCAAAACCCCAAAACTTCATAGTGGAAACACTCTCTTAAATTTACTACATGGATTCCACTTTAGTAAATCGTTTTTGTTTATATAAGATAATCGCTTGCCACTTCGCAATCAAATGTGGGAATTCCTTGATGGTATGGTCTGCATCACTACAATAGGTACACTGAGACTATATATTTGGACAACCCCTTAGATAATATCCCAATACTCCACAATTATAGAACATTACTGGTCTATGGCCTCGTTCATAGCTCCTCCGCAACTAAATCCTCCATTAGGACCTCCGTGGAATCGTCCTCACACTCCTCCTTGTTGTTGGTATGGTTGTTGGTTATATTGTGGTTGGTTGAACTGCTGCAAGTCATTAAGCTTCTTACTAATAGAACAAAGTAATATGATCTAGTGCATGATAGTGACAAGTTGTGTGCATTGTGCCACGAGCGCTTTGGTCCGTTACGATATGGAAAACTACCTCTCTTGAGGAATATGGTGCAAGGATTGTGAGACTTTATGAATGAGAAGATTGGAATGTGCAAGGGATCGCCACTCAACAAGCATTGAAACATATATTTTCCACCCCAATGAGATGAAATCAAAAGATATTCTCTATTCAATATATTTGGATGTGCGAGAGACTATGATTTCTTCATCATTAATAGGGAGAGTGTATCATGTTTCTTTGATTGATAATTCATCTTGCTAAACTTAGATTTATTTTATGAAGACTGAGTATGAAGTGTTATTTAAATTTAAATAGTACGAAGCCTTGATTGAAAATTAGACAGGGAATAATATCTAAGTGCTTAGATTTTATAATAAGGAGAATACATATCCAAGGGATTTGACATATTTTGGAGGAAAATAAAGATAAATAAAGCATTGGAAATGCCTTACAAAACAAAACAGAATGACATTGCAGAAAGGAAGAATTGTTCTCTAAATAAGATTGCTAAGCCCATGATCAATGATATGGGGTTGGCCATGGGTCTACAGGTAAAGGTGTGCAACATGCAAAATACTAGAGGAGGCATTTATTGGAAAGAAACCCGAAGAATTGCTCAGTGTTTGGTTGTTCATTTTACATTCATGTTCCAAATGATAAAGGCTAAGCTTGAACCAGCAAGTATTAAGGGTGTTTTTGTTGGATACACCAAGGCATCAAAGGATTATAGAATCTACAATCCAACACAAAGGAAGACTACAATATGGAGTGATGCGAATTTTAATGAAGATGGATGATCCTCAAATTTTAGGAGCCTCCCTTGGAGATTAAGTAAGGAAAAACCCTTGTTGTCCCAAAGTACGATATGAAATTGAAGGAAAATCATATTCATATCAGCAAGCTACCAACCAAGAAACAAAGGCCTCATTACCCTCAATTTCAACCAATAAAGTCTTAGACAAAGAGATACCACTTAAACAAACCAATAGAATTGTTGGTTATAGATAATGCAATGTCCTTCAATTTCATCCTCATTTCAAGTAAAATTGAACAATGGATATGCCTTAAGGTGTTTTAGGTCCCAAGCCATAGATACAATCAGCTTATGATGAAAAATGGGTTGACTAGAGTCAAAGGATTAAATTAGAGAATGTTTATTGCACTACAACAAAAACTGGATATAGCGTCGAATTTAGTGCCGGATTTTAGTTTAATTTTTTCCCAATTTTGGTGAATAATCTGGCGTTAAACCTGGCGCTATTGTACAATTTTGTAAAATGCCATTTATTGCATCTTTTTTTCCATCCTTTTTAACATCCATTTTTCCGTCCATTTTTGTGCCCAATTTTTTGCATCTTTTGTTACGCCCTTATTTTCTTCCAATTTTGCATCTTGTATTGCATCTTTTTTTTTGTGATTTGTTACATCCTTGTTTGCACCCAGTTTGACGCTCAGTTTTGCATCCAATGTTGCGTCTTATTTTTCTCCTTTTGTTTCATCGAGTCTTACACCCAATTTTGCACCATGTTTTGCATCAAATTATGTGTCCAATTTTGCATCTACCGTTGCATCTAGGTTTGCATCCAAATTTGGGCCCAATATTACGTCTATTTTTGCATCCAATTTTACTTATAATGCTGCATCCCTTTTTTCATCTAATTTTGCATCTTGTTTTACATCCTTTTTTGTATCCATGTCTGTGCCTAATGTTTCATCTTGTTTTACGTCGTATTTTGCATCTAGGTTTGTACCTAGTGTTGCATCTTGGTTGATGTATTTTTTGCATCTATGTTTGAGCCCAATGTTGCACCTAGTGTTGCACTTAGTGTTGTTCCTAGTTTTGTACCCATGTTTGTATCTAATATTTCATCCACTTTTGTGTACAATGTTGCATCCCATATTGCATTCAATATTACTTCTAGTTTTACATCCAATGTTTCGTCCCATCTTGCATCCAATATTGTGTCTCATTTTAAGTTTTTGTTTGCATCGAGTGTTGCTTCTAGTTTTGCACCTGGTGTTACGCCTATTTTTATGTCCATCGATACACCATATTTTGTGCTCAATTTAATGTCCAATTTTACGTCTAGTTAGGAGTTGACTTTTGCATCTATTGTTGCATCTAGTTTTGAGTCATTAATTATGTCTAGTGTTGAGTCTCCTTTTGCATTCAATTTTGCTTTTACTGTGACATCCATTTTTGTGTCCACATTTGTGTTTGACATAACGTCCACTTTTTCATCCACTTGTGTGTTTGGTGTGACGTCCACTTTTACATCGTGTTTCACATTTAGTGTTGCATCTAATATTGCATCCATCTTGCACTACTACATTTTTTACCTTTAGAAATACACTGCAATATCATTAGTGCATGGAGGAATCAAACCACCAACCTCCTGCTTGTAAGGCAAGAACTCTTCCATTAAGCTAGAACCCTTTAAGAATCGGGAAGAGGAGCAATATTAACATAGATTTCATCATTTGAATTCTAATAAAATACAATAAGATACAAAGACAGTCATGCTTAAAATCCAATTTATTTTTCCAAACACATTAATAAGCACAAAAATCTACCATGATCAGGAAACAAAATATCCTAAACAATTACACAATCTGTTAAAGTGGTTCATAAAATGGTCTTAGAGAACAAGATAATGAATTGATGCATACCTAATAACCTAAACTTGAGAAGGACAGAGAATAAGGATGTGTTTAAGAAATAGTTGTAGAATCCAATTGAGGATTGTGTGTTGCTACATAAATGTTTATATTCATTGATTATGTGATTTTGTTCAACAATGGGATGGTAAGAGAAGCACACATGAATTCTTATTAAAAGAAGATGCATACCTCAAGATTCTTTAAGCCTCACCTGAAGTCTAGTTGTTGTTTCAATTTTCATCATGCTAGGAATAGGCTTTTCAGTTTTGGTGAGACCTCTAGATTTACATGGACAACAGTAAAACCCTAATTCCGATGAAGGAAATAATTTCATCTGCACAGGTGAACTTTCGATTATATTAAAAAAAAATCTTGGTGAATGAAATAAATTGAACACAACTTAAAAATGATAGTGTCATCATGTTAGTGCACTTGATTAAGCATCCTATCTTGATGGCCTCTTGAATACTTTATTTAGAAGTTCAGATACTCTCTTTGACAACTAAATACATAGATGTTCTCTTTTACAACAAAAATAAGGTTATTAAACAAAATCTGGATTGAAAATATTTACGTGCACATAACAAGATACATGGACTCAAAATCGTTTCTAGTTAATGTTGTTTCCAGATGGTACATTTCATCTTCATAAAGTTATTCTCTAAATTGTTCTCTTTGGTTATTTCAGTGTGCATTTCAGCATTTTAATGTAGCATTCTAAATCTTAACCTCCTTTCTTAAACAAGCTAGTACATTTTTTTTGGTACATTTCCTAACTGTTTACAGTGCTAGAGTCAGATTGTTATTGATATGTTGTGCAGGACCTCTGACCCTCTAGAATATAGACATGTAGGCATGACCAATTAAAATGTTCATAATGACCAACCAGTTCGAATTGGTGTTTTAACAATACTTAAAGGAAAAAAAAATAAAGTGGGAAGGCTAGGTTTACCATTTGTAAGGAGACTACTATTATCCCCAAGAAATAGAGAGAGAATTAGTTAATTATTTTGTCCCATAATAGAAAACAAATATCAAAACATCGTCAGTGCAGAAACCACTTCTTACCAATTAGATGCCTTCCAATATTCCAATAAAGTGCCTAATCTCCTCAATGGACCCTTATCCAAGGTCTGTTCCATTTTAGATATCAAATGTGCAGCCTATGAGGATTGAAAATCCCAATATTATATAGACCTTTACTTTGGTCTGGTCATGGAATCCATCCAACAACCCACTGTGGTTAATCAAATCCCTTTCCTATACTACAAAGATCAAGATGGCTTTCTTTACAAGTTGAATCCATTGTGTGTTCCACCTAGATAAACTTGCCTTCTTCTTATCAAGGAGGCCCATTCTTCATCCCATGGAGGACATTTTGGTGTACAGAAAATTATGTTGCACCCGCAAAGGTACTTATTTTGGCCTCCCATGTGGAAAGACGTGGAATATTACATCTATAGTTGTTCAAATTGCAGCCAAAACAAACGTGCCAACGTGAAGCTTGGGTTGTACCAGTCTTTGACAGTTCCCTATATGGCTTAGATTTCTTCTAGCATGTTTGGGGCCATTTTGGATTACTATTGACCAACATCTCTGATCATTACTCCAGATTTCTTAGTGATTTGGAAAATCCTAATGGAAGCCTTTAGGTTGTCTACATTGGCTCTCTACTACATTTAATCCACAAACTGATGGCCAAACTAAGATAGTGTAACATAATCTTGGTTCATGCTCTCTGCCTCTACCATCAATAGAACAAATAATTGGATCAATACCTACATATTTTGTAACATAGTTACAACAAATATGCCCTTCTACAAGACACTTTCCTTTCAATCTTTGTTTTGTCTTTCAACCTCTTAGCTCCAGTTGCTCTCCCAACTCCATCCACATCCCACCAACAGAAGCAGTAAGACAAAGCTTCTTTTGTGTAGAACTTGTTCAAGATCCAAAGTAATGTTCAGGACATCCTTCGACAGACACATGTTGAATACAAAGCACTATACGACTGACATCAAGTTGTTGCACATTTTCAAGTTGGTAATTGAGTTTGGTTGCATTTGGACAAGCATTGCTTCAAAAATCAACAAATGGGTGCCAATGCTTTCAAGTTGGACCTTCTACCATAGTTAGGCACCCATGATGTGGTGAAATTAAACCAGTGGAAGTGATATGAACCACCTTATTTAAAGGATGTGTGCAGTCACACATATGGAGGTCACAATTCTAGATTGTCAGCTTCCCTTTCCTGAAGATACTCTTTTTGATGTCTGCACTCGATCCACTAGGCAATGTCACATCACTACCTACTTGGTGTGCTGCAAAGGCATGTTTCCCACTTAGGGTTAATGGCTACTGCAATAACATATATGCAACAACTTCCCTATCTTCAGTGGAAAGTGGGGATGATTTCCTCTAAGAAGGGATGAATTGATGAGACTT
Source organism: Pseudotsuga menziesii (assembly GCA_001517045.1). Classification (NCBI taxonomy): domain Eukaryota; kingdom Viridiplantae; phylum Streptophyta; class Pinopsida; order Pinales; family Pinaceae; genus Pseudotsuga; species Pseudotsuga menziesii. Next base: position 57,867 of record LPNX010783270.1, on the reverse strand, counting down.
AGTCTAGTAATATCAGTGAACCTATATTATATCTGTACATTTATATTTTGTACTATAGTAAACTTTGAAATGTATCCTTATCTCTATCGGGTAACTTAGTCTAAGACTAAATAGCTCACTCACCCACTTTATTTTTTATTGTAGACTTGGGCAATTTTGATAATTCTACCCAAAATTTTGCACTATATATGTAATAATACAAATGACTATAGTTACTATACAACACATGTGCAATTACTCCCCATAGTTTTGTATTGTATTTATAATAATAACACATGACTGTACATCATGTGTACAATTTTGGTTATTCTCTTCTACTCACACACTTGTCTTTGTTTATTCACGTACTGAGGCTCTGTATAATAAATCATTGTATTAGGAAGCTGTAACAAACAATCAAACTCAGACTTGATGGTACACTTGAAATCTTATTTTAAACATCTATTTGTACTGATGTTACATGCAATAAAAAATTGCAAATTTCCAAATATATTCCTGGGTTGATGTGAGTGTATTTCTCAATATTAAATACATATCCTATATATATGTGCATTCCCATATAAAAATTCAATTTACTCTGTTGTCCTCCATGTGTTTATCCTGGGCACATCACATCAACACTACAAAATAAATAGATTCTAAAGTTTATGGGAAAAATAACAAGTTATAAAGAGATAGAGTATACACTTCAAATATCACATATGCTTGAATAACTAGCATGACAAGAATTAGAGAAAGTACATCCAAAGTGCCATAGCAAGCATATCCTTACATATCAAAACATCATATTTCAGGAACTTCCAGGAAGATTTTGAAGACATTCCAAGTAGATTTCCGAGATGTTCCTAGTAGATTTTGGTGATGTTTTAGGCATGTATATTTATTTTTGGAAATGGAAATTGATGATTGGAAAATATGATCATTTATCCCATACATATTTTTCGTATTATTCTGAATCTAAATTTGAATCTATACAAGTTATAACTCAAAATATATGGTTTGGGTATGATGGATTTTGGTTTGGGTTTCTGGTGATTTAACTATTGTGTTTTCAGCAACATCATTACAAGCAGCAGAGCCTCCATGTCAACAAAGTTACAAACCAAGAAATGAAACAACTCAAATGTATGATCCTTCTGGGTATTGCTCTTGTATTTCTCATTTTTAGGGTCATGTTAGCTTTTACATATTGTGCATAGGAGTCCAGGAGTTATTCACATCCAACTCTTCCCCTAAGCCAACCTCACGCACTGTGAAAACAATTGGATAGTAAATAATTAGATTGGGTACTAAACATTTGAATAAATTCCTATTCAATATCCTACTTAATCTAAAATATGAATCTAATCTCTTTACAAAATGCAAGCATTTATATCTCGTAGTGTTTTGTATTGGTTTTCAAGAAAGCTGTAAAAATCTGCAGAATCTGTTGAGAAGGGAATGCCTTTTAATCTAATCATCATAAACAAGAAATATAAGAAAATTTGTTATATACAGACAAGCATTCTTCTCATAGACCCTTCATGGACCTTATTCCAGATAATCATCATATTGCAAAAGGACCTTATTGTAGATAATCATCATAAACAAGAAATATAAAAAAGTTGTTATATACAGACAATAATTCTTCTCAGAGACCCTTCATGGACCTTATTGAAGATTGAAAATAGTTACACATTAAGTTTCCTAAAGATAAACATTTTTCTCATGTTCAAGTGCCAATAATGGAATGCCACTGAACCCTTTTCGTATTTGCCTAAGATTTTTCAGAACTATCAAGTGTGAGGAACGTGCAATATAATATATAGTATAGACTAATGTGCTTAAAAGAAAAAACAAATGTTTATGGTGAATTCTAACTTTTTAAGGTATATATATAATTTTTGTCCCCAACCTTCTATCCCCTGAAAAATTGGGGGTGTGCTTTAGTCATCCCAGGGACTCATCCTCCCATTCCCATTGTTTCCCTGCCCCCCCCCCCCCTGCCGCCCCGCCTCCCCCATCCCCAAAACCAATACAACATAGTGTAAAAGATACTGAAGAGAATACAAGATAGAATAGCACCCTTGTGAGCTATTCATCTCAGTTTAACTTTTAAAACAAAATTTATGGCATAACCCTAGTCGATATTGTTCAAACTTTGTCACATGGTTATTCAATGAGTTAAAGTCTATGGAATGAGATAAACAACTACAAGTTGACTGCATTCTATCAAGGTTTAAACTGATGACAATGTAGGAAATGAGACATCTTTATGGCATAGTGCACCCCATTTTTCAAAGTCATACTTTGCATTGGCATTGGACAAAAAAATATGTTACACATAGGACTATTACATTCTCATAATCAAGTTTCTCAGAAAAAAATATGCCATTACTAAGTTTGTCCTGCTACATTCATACTTGGATTGTGTTCAATCCACTACCAGACACCAGAAGGACCATTTTCAGAGGTAGCTAAGCAAAAATTTATACCCCAAGGATACCCAGTTTGAAGAGGAACTCTACCGAGAACCAATGTAGAGAGTGTAGGTTTGATTTCATTACATGGAGGAAAACTACAAAATGCACACAAAAGCCTTGCGGTTCACTTGTGCATTCTCATTAAGATACGGAGATGAATTAAAATACATGCATTCCTTTTCCCACTTACAATAGACTTCAGTATATTGAAAGAATTAATATCATAAAATTAACCACCTTGTTTTTAGAGCAGCAGTTAGGAAGTTAATCATGTATTTATCAAAAGCACAACCAACTAGGATTAAGGTAGGAAAATCCAAATGCCTTGTGATTCTCTGCAATTGAGACTAATGCTTTGAGTAGGCTTAAATTCATCTATATCTAACTTTAGATGAGATAAGAAAAGATAAGATAATTTAATAATGTCGAATCACCAATGAATGATCCCAAAGTTGGTCAACGGACTCAAGAGTACAACCAATGTGAATACAGATTTATCACTCAAATTAAAATTGAACTTCTATAAAGTGCCAAAAGAATCTTCAAAAATGTATATATCTAAAATAAACAAAATCACTAAATAGTAAATAGCATCGTAAATTATATGAATATATTCAACTTTAAAGTGTTGTAACAAATGCAACTACATGCTTCTATTGTGTGGTTATCCCTGTATCACTGTAACCTAGGACTGAAAATGTTATATCATTTTCAGAAGGAGATCCCATATTAGATCTAACTCTGAATAAATAAGGTGCAAGGAACTTGTACAACAACTAACTCAGAAACCTACGTATGTGAGAAAGAGATAAACAAGTATATAAATGATGAGATAAGATAATTTTATTGTGTTCAACAAATGACCACAAAAATAGGTCAACAAGACTGAAAACTTGAGAAGTACATCCATGAACTTAAAGTGCAATGTGGGAGTGGAATATCAACTCCTAGAATGATTCCAAAATAAAAATTAAAAAACTCATAACTGAGAACTAATCAAATTGCTAACAAAGCAAAAAAGGAAGCATAAGAAGTAAAGTAAATGTACACAAAAAGATAAGAATGCTAAAAGCAGAAGGCACTCAATGCTGATCAAGGTAGGATATTAGAATTAATTGGCCTATCATGGTCTTGTGATAACTATCCAACTAAAGGAAAATAAAGCTGTATTACATAAGAAATAATGAGATTGATTAAGATGTAAAAGATGCTAAAGAACATCAAAGATAAAATACCAACCTTGTGATCTATTCATCTCAACAAGTTTTAAAATGAATTCTCTGGCATAATGCTTGTTGACATTGTTCAAAATTTGGGCCAATGTCAAAGGTATGCAACATTTGGAAGAAGAATACATAAGATAAGATAGGATCAAGGGTCTAGAAACTTGAAAATTACATGCACGAACATAATGTCCGATGTGGGAGTGGAATAGCAACTCCTGGAATGATGGAAAAATCAGAAGATCAGAGCACATAACTGACAGCTAATCAGCTAGCTAATGAAACTAGAAAGGAAACATAAGAAGTAAAGCATGGGTACACAAAAAAAGATAGAGAAAAGGTAGAGTGCTAAAAGCAGAAAGCACTCAATGCTGAACGAGATAGGATATTAGAATCAATTGGCCTATCTAGATTTTGCAATAATTGTCCAACTGAAGAACAATACATTGTATTACATCAGAATAAATAAGATTGGTTAAGATGAAAAAGATGTTAAATATCATCAAGATAAAATACCACCCTCCCTCGTGGTCTATTCATCTCAGTAAGTTTTAAAATGAATTTTCTGGCATAACCCTAGTCTTGTTCAAAATCTGGCCTAACGTTAGTTAATGAGATAATCTATGAAATTTGGAAAAAGAATATATCCTGGCTAAATTCTATCAATGTAGAATCTGTTGACATGACATGCCATGAAACATTTATATGTCCTAGTGCACCCCATTACTCATGAGCATACTCTGGATTGACATTTGACAGGATTTTTTTGTTACACCTAGGATTGGTATCTATTCTAATTGTCAAGCTTCTTAGAAAGAAACATAGCATTACTAGGTTTGGTTTGTTGTATTGATACTTGGACTATATTCATCTAGGATCAGCCCCCAGAATCACCAAGGCACCGTCGAGGCAACACTTCAATTGCTTTAAAGAGAATATGGACCACCATTACCTGAGCAAAAGTTTAGACCCCAAGGACCCCCAATTTGGACAAGAAATCTACCAGGAACCAATGTAATGGGTGCAGATTTGATTTATTAACTATAGTCTTTGTTTCCCCTTTAATATGGATCTAGTGCCAATTTCTACATTTCTTTCAATTTGTACTATGCTGGTCTTTAGCACATCTAGGTTATGTATTTGGGTTTGGGCCCTATGTGAATTCCTGTCACATGAATTTTTTATAACTGGTTCTAAGTTAGTACAAGCTATGATATTGCTAAATAACCCATGCTTTGTAGTAACCTATGAACTTCAATCGCTCGAATGTGTCCATTAGCGCCATTCTTACATGATGATATGCTAAAAGTAGCCTAAAACCCAATCTAGAGGCATCTCACCCAACCTTCAACTGCACCTAAGGGATGAAAAGGAAAGTGCAGAGGTCGTGCATATGGAAACCAGTTACAATTACAAACTCAAGACCAACTACCAGTGGATATATCATATGGGTAGTCACCAAAATTCCTAGACAGGGCATTTGGTCGAGTTTCAACCCATGGTCCTTATAACAAAGATGATCGGTTGGAAGTAAATCGAAGGCTCTGAAATGCTAAACAGAGATTAGTATCCAAATGAATGTTATTATACTGCTGACAGTGAGAACATGGGTGCCTAACAAACATGGAGTTAAATTGAATCCCTGAAACTGGTTAGCCCAAAATCAAAAGTCATTATTACATTATCAATGTCAATGTCACATAGTCATTCAATTGCAAAGATTAGATAAAGCCTTAATATTCTAAGGCAAAACATGAACATCCCTACACTAATGGGATTGGCTTCATATTTCCTGTGGGACTATGGCATACAATGGTCACCTCTGCCAATGCTAGAAAATAAAACATACATTCATTATTTCAAAAGCAGTTCAACAACACCATGGATGAGAACATACAAAAAACAAAACTACCAGTTATAGATTCATTGGCATATCATATCTAAAACAAACGACCACTCTATGCTCTCTTCTTCCAGAGCTTCATAGGTTTCTCATCCTCCCGAATGTTAACAAAACAGAGTCCACTCACAGACTTTCTACCGCAAACAAGCTGGAGTTTCTTTGTCCAAAACGTAGGAGACACGAAACAACAACCAGCGACACATAGCTCCATGGCAGGCCCAGCAACAATCCAAGATCTTCGCTCAACTTTTCCTCCTCCCAAGAACAGAGATCCCACCAATCCTGCAAAGAAAATCCATCCTCCATTCAAAGGTATCATTCAATCTTTGCAACTTTCCACTGACCAACAAAACATCCTTATCATAAGCTTCAAATATCACGGATACTCCTATGTGAACATTGTTTGTACTGACATAAGTAACTTCTATGGATTTATTATAAAGCTTTTCCCTACTCATAAAGGAAGAAGCAGTCTCAGAAGGAGCAATGCGTTCTCCATTCACTTCGATTCTGGCAGTAAAATCTGTGGGAATGTGGCGGAGGGTTAAAAACTGCAAAGAAGTTTCAAGTGGGAATGAGCTCAACTGCATACAAAATACTCTCATATTTAGCCATTGATATGAAGTAATGAGGTCCATCTGTTTCATTCCCCCCACCATATCATGACCTGTCGCTATGCTTCTCGTCATCTAAACCCAAATCCCAGAAATTTCCTGGTCTATAAAAGCCTACAACTTTAATTGTGATGGCCCTCCCAAAAATCCATGAGCAAAAGACTAGTTGATATTTCATGGTTTCAGGGAGCTAAAAATTTCAATTCTATGACTAACAATTGCCCCAGAAGGTGCAATAATACGCCGATAGGTTGAAGAGTTGGAGGATAAAAAAAAGCTGGAAATGGGAATTAAAACCTAGTTTGTGTAGACCTGGTGTTGTACCTTGAGGAAACCAACTACAAGTTTTGTATGGAAGAGAAATGAAGGGACATCGGTAAGAATCCCTTTCAGGATAACACAAATAGTTACATGAATATTCACATCACAAATAAGCAGGCATTTATTGATGGAGTCCATTACTATAAAGTAGGATATGTTGGTTTTCTTTTCTTTTCTTTCAAATTTAATTTAGATGATTCCCCTTAAAGAATATATAAAAGCTTAAAAACAGGGAGACAATATAATATTAAAATAGATTAAAAAAACTTTGCAAACATCTTTTACTTGGAGTGAAATTTTAAAACTTCAAATTTCTAAATTTATATCATGTTGTAGCATCAAACATGTTGAACACCCAATGAGAATTTTCTGCTGCATTATAATTTTTTGCATATTCTTCAAACATTCACACAAACTCTCAGTGATACCACCAAGACCAATAGAGGTGAAAAAGTTGATGGTAAATTGTGGTTCTTAGGATTGTCCTTTGGTAAAAGTGAATCAAATGAGTCCTGCATTGTAGGATCATTCAACTTTTCATTGAGAAATTGTATGCGAAGCTACTCTGGACTCTTGCCATATAATCAAATTCAAATAATATTAATTTCATACTAATAAGATAAGAAAATTACAATATAAGGATAACTTCTTATTGTAATATTGTCTCATAAAGATAGGAAGAGTCAATATAATTATATTAATGTCCAACAAAAGACTACAAAGGCAGGACAATGGTACTAAAAAAGGAACATAGTGCAAATAAAATATGCCTAGGACACTCTCAATTTATATCTAAATTTAAAAGGGAAAGGTTTAAGGATTTGTTTATCCTTGAATGATCATTCCTTATAATGTTCAACTATCTTTCTCCATGAAGGTAAAGTAGTTCCTAAGACAACCCAACCTCAACACTAGGAATTTTTAGAAGAGGCATCAACACATTGAAATACATTTTAGATACCCATATTAGCGATTGGGTTCTATGGCCGAGTTTAAGAGGCAAATTCAAGTTGGCTAATCCCAACAAATTTCATGTTTTGTAATGAATCAAGGAGAGCAATCTTGATTATCTCTCCATGAGCTAACTAGTCCTTCAAAGTTCAGCATCCTTTAATATGCTAAAAGGATTTGACCTATAACAAGGTCGAGGTCATCAAGAATTATAAGTTGTTGTATAATTGTTGGTTTGCACTATTGTAAACCTATGTTTAACACTCAATTGAATAAGCTTTGGTGGATCAAATCAAATCAATTGACTTGGCTCTTTTGTTTTGACAATGTCTAGAAACCCTTGATTGGGCCTAAGAGGTATTTCTTTGCTTGATCCATTATTATTTAATATGAGGCTATGGGTAGTAAGTAGATCCAACTTAGCATTACCTAATAAAAATATCCTATGTGTGATCACCTCAAGAATCTCAAATTTTTTATTTTTATTTTTTTATCTATACTAACTTACAAATTCATCAAGGCCACTAAATTGTATGAACAGTTCCTCCTCTTGGAAGATCACACTCTTAGGAGACAAATCACCCTATATAAAAATTTGAGTGTCATTTCCCATTTGGAAAAGAGGCAACCACTCCATATTCAACCAAGCTCAGCTAGTTAAGTCCACTAGATTGTACATAATCAAATTATGTAAATATGTTGATATGGATTCCTAGTGTGGAGCTCAAGACAAATAAATGCCCAACTAGTGAATGGTTAGGCATGTATCATGTAAATATATTTATATGGATGATTACTAGGTTTTTCATGGTTAATTCAAGCTATGGAAATCCTCATGTTGAAATCTAATATAAAATGTTCATATCAGTTGCATAGATCACGACAAGGACTATGATTCCACCAAAGTGGAAGAGGAAAGTGAATCCTATAATTCCAATGTCAATCCTAGAACTCACTTATGTTCCATATTGTGTCTTAAATGAAACTATATACTCTAATTGACTCATTTTCCCAACTAGTGAATGCAAGTAAGATCTTGGTGGGTAAAGTCTTCTCGCGTAGTTGCAAGGAATGGAATAAGTACAATTATTATAAGTAGAAACTATTGTGTATTGCACTTGTCCGAAGTTATGTCTACTTCATTTCCTTCCATTCCCTCATTGTCATTCATTTGAATTATGAATGTTATGGGCCCATGATGGAATAAGCACATTGTGTGCATGCAAAAGCACCATTCACCATTACTAAAAAAAACCACTTGATAAATTGATAAGAGAAGAGACTATGGAAGAAGATGATGAGAAGCTTGAGGATGGATGCAAAAGGTGGTATATTAGCAAAGGCTAGGCACACAAGAACCCTAATACTCTAATGACATCTCTATCCATAGAATTATCTAGAAACCAACTCTAATTTACCCATTTGATATGCCTTCGACTATCCTTAAGGGACTAAGGGAAAATAAGGGGCCCATGTTTTTACTTGGTGTTAAGTAGTGCAAACATATAGTGTCATTTCTAATAAGAGGATAGGAATATGAGATATCTCAAATGTTTTAGTAGGATTTATTGTTTGATTAAAAATAGAAATTAGGTTAGGGTCGGAAAGGGAGAACCCTATGGGATTGATTCCTTTCCTTGGTGGCCTCATAATAAATTTTGGTGTTATATGCACGTTGAATACCTAAGGATTAGTGGAAAATAGATAACGCATAGCCCATTTTTTGGATGAACTTTCATGACAGATAAATGTTTCTATTGTGAATATGCACAATGCTTGATCACGTTCCAACAATATTTTCCTAAAAAAAGTAACTAGTTGCAAGAAGTATGTGTGTGAATGCTTGATTTGTGCATTGGTTTATCAAGCCATGAGATGGTCATTTTGTGCATGTACAAGTGGTTTCATTTTTTTGGTTAAGTGCATTGCATGTTTCAATCCTATTAATTCTAATTCATAAGTGACTTGAGTTCGACTATGCATTATTTAATAAATGAATCTAGGAGGACCAGGAAAGAATTATAGATTATGTTTCATTGAAAAAATGATTGCAACACAAGTAGTGTTCAATTCTGCATGTTCTGAATAACATGAGTGTTCAATTCTTGATGCGTGCAACACATTGAAAGAAAGGATGCATATAGTAAGCACATAGAATTTCATTTTTCCTTTCAATCTATGTCTTTTGAAACATCGTGTTCTTTTGATTATATGAGCAATTCCACCTCCAACTTCTCATATTTCACTTTAGGTGCAGAATCCTTGTCATGAAGGCAGAAGATGGAATTGGGTTGATGATCAAGATTTACATGGAAAATTATCAATTAGGGATGGGAATTTTAGATCCACCGAGAAATATTTCATTCATGCAGAGCATGTAGAGATTAATTTGAAGTTCAAAATTCGTAAGGATCTCAAGAAGGCAAAGCACCCATTTTTTCTTGGCAGGAAGCTCACAAGTTTTCTGAATTATCTGTTCATGGCTAGTGTTACTAAGAATCCAAATATTTTGACATGTATTCTTCTGTAAGTGAATTGAAATCGTATTTTTCTTTATATAGAAAACCCACCTCCACTTATTCATCTTCTTCCTTAGTTGAATCTAGGTCATGTTTGAGTAAATCATCTACAAGGTCGAAGAACAGTAATGGAGTGACAAGGTTTGTAACATTCTACCCAACAATTGTACGTTTGAATGAGAAGCGTCACCCTTGTGAGGAGAAGTGTCTCCACATAATGGAAAATGAAATCCCTGAGTCGAAATTCCCCTTATTATCCATAATCACAACCATCTACAAATGCCTACAAGCTTCCATTGGTTAGTAAAGAATTGAAGCTTCAAATTGTTGAGGACATTTATTCAACAATAGCAGCAACTAAGAGCACAAATGGCAAGTATAAAAAATAGAAAACTTTACAGGTGTTGTGGTAATTAAGGATCATGAAAAACACTACGAAGAGGTAGACGAAGATGACGATGATGCCAGTTGTTCAAGTTGTTACATGTGTAAGATGGAGAATTTGGTAACAATCAACATGGATTTGTGCCAAAGTGTCATGTCCCCAATTTTGGCCTAAGGAAAATAGACCAAGGTCACCTAGGAAGAATTTAGAAAATTTATTAATGGCGACAAATAAGAAGAAAATAATTTAATTGGGGAAATTAGCCGGTAATATCATTAAAGCTCAAAAAATTATAATTATTGGCTAAGGGGAAGCAATACTTACCCAGTGCATGGTTGTCGGTGTTCTATAGTATTTTTCTATGGTATGGGAAAAAGGAGATAATAGAACATGGTTTTCATTGGCACATGGTATTGGAGACTTTCCAAGGATAAAAGGAGGCAGAGGAAAATGAAAAGGACATGCTTGAGTATTTGGAGATTTGTCCTTAAGACTATCTAGGGGTTAGCCTAGAGTTTTTGTTTGGGGTTGGAAAACCCCATCCATCCATTCTGGTCTAGTTTTGGTGGTGTGACGGATCCACCTTAGCTAGACAAAAGGGGAGGATCCATCAGGGTCTTCATCGGAGCTTCATAATTCAAGTTGCCATCACTTTCAGGTTCTTGTTGAATGTATCTTGGTAGCTGCTATCACAACCATAGTTATTGTACTGTTTACTCTTTGTTAGTCATAATAAAGGTGCCAATATTATCTAGCTATTGTGATGTGTTATGGAATGTCTCTAAAGTGTTTGACGGAATGTCTATGAGAATGCATATTGCTGGTGAAAGTTATAAATCAATGTAAAATTGATAATTTTATAGATTTTATGACCATCTAGAATCCAAGATACTACACAAAGAGAGATTCTTGTGTATGAGACTACTCATGTAGATACTAATAAATACATTGCAAAGGGGTTAAATTGTTTGATAATTTACACTTTGTAACCCCTATTACAGTGATGTTCATATATTTTTTAGCAAGTTACATGATAATTTGTAAATTGTATGCATATTGCAATATGCATACAGTGTGTATGCTTGGTGAATAGAGGTTCTAGTGTACCCCACTTATTAAAGATGTGAATAAAAAACTTTTTTTTTCAATTGGTGATATTTAGTCAACCATAAGTCAACCATAATCATGCATAGTCAACCATTATATATATGTGATGGTCCATCATGGTTATTCAATCTTAACCAGCATAGATCCAAATCCTAGGCTCTATCAAGCCTAACCGAGAAGGATTAAATCTCTCTAGGTGCAAACCTCTTATTAAGTATTGCACTCAATGAGCTATTGATTTGATTCAAACCAAAAGACACATCTTTTTATTTAAGGTTTACATATAATATTTTTATTATTAATATTCAATATTATTTATGGTTGACATATAATATTTTTATTACTAACATTACAACATCTCCCCCATACATGATTTTAAAACCATGTGCAAGGCCCTACTAAAACCATGGGTTTTTTAGGAGGCCTTGCACATGGTCTTAAAACCATTTGCAAGGCCATCCTAAACCATGTACAATAAAACCATGGGTTGTTTAGGAGGCCAACATTTCTTTTGCCAATAATTCAATTTTTTATTTTTTATTATTTTGTTAGGTAGGAACATTACAACATCTCCCCCATATTGTGTTGTTTTCTTATGGACATTTTTTTTGGCGATAATTAAATTTTTATCGACAAACTTTGCAAGATCTTCCATAACGTTACAAGATCTATTGGGGCTCTCCAGCGCCTCTAAGGAAATTATGGACATTTTATATTTAATTTGGGCAATGAAAATATTTTGTCCTAAAATACCTTCAATATGTTCATATTAGATGTCAATTTCATAATTTTGCAACGCTACAAACCTATTTACTCATCAAAAATATAAAAAATAATTACATTTTTTTTTACTATTTTTAACCATAAAAATAAAATATTAAAAAATAATAATTATTTATATTTTTTAAAATCTAATAATCTAAAACTAATCTCAACAAATAATAACAACTATCCCTCTTTCATTAATCAATAATGTAAATTTAAATCATCATAAACATCAAAATTATAACTCCAACCATAAATAACATAAATAAACATAAACATTATTAATTATAATACTTATTATAACACTCTCCTAAAAAATTATTAACCATTAAAAAAACAAATTATAAAAATACATAAAAATTGTTACCTTAAAAACATGCTAATTATAAAATGCAAAACAATGAAAAATGGGTGACCATTAAAAAAACTATTGTAAAATATTAATACTTACATGATACCTCTGGATTTGTTAACCATCCATCATGAACATCAAGATCGTGAATCATAAATCTAACAATAAAAAATTTACAAAATAAAATATAATTCAATATTATAAAGCACATAACAACATACTAAATTTCAATATTAAAAGCACAAAACAACATATTATGAAACATGATATTTGAAATTTGTCTTTGACCCTCCATACCATGATATATCATCCACAATAGTCATATTGTATCTTGACCAAACAATTCTAAATCTTGATCCCATATTGTATTGGGACATTGTTATGGTAATGGGGATTCTCACCTCATTTGTATTTGAGATTATATACACCTAACCCCAATAGTTAGATTGTCTATAGGTGAATA